>NLAW01001883.1:0-94823 GCA_002370915.1 Metschnikowia lochheadii | reverse complement strand
AAAAGAATGCGCAAGCCCGGAATCGAACCGGGGGCCCAACTATGGCAAAGTTGGATTTTACCACTAAACCACTTGCGCAATGAAATGAAAGCTCCGCGACGGGGAATTGAACCCCGGTCTACCACGCGACAAGCGGTAATTCTAGCCACTAAACTATCACGGATTTCTTGAGAAAAAAAATTTTACGTTTTCCATACCATACTGTAGTATTGAGGCTAGGCACCCTCACATTCGAAATTTTACCCATCAAGAATATTCGCCGACGAACGGCCAACGGCCGATGAATAAGGTAATCAACGCCCTAATAATTGAAATCCAAGATATTTTATTGGCTATCCTAGAAATTAAAAGGCAATAAAATGGAGCTCCAGGTCACGTAATAATTCTATCGAAAATAGAACACTCAGGGTCCACCTAATCAACACAAAAAAAAAACATCTAATCGGGTGTTTTTCTACTTATATAGTGGCCGTTCAGGAATACCTTTGAATACTGGTTAGTGGCATCGTTTCTGAAAACGATCTATCAATTGACAAGCTGCTAGAGTTGAAAATCCTTGGGAATACAGTCCAAAGCCCTAGGCTGTATAAATTTCTAACATTTCTCCAGCACAGCTAACCAGGAACTATTATCTTATGGGAGAGACAAAAGACGCCATGGTACACCACGAGCCAATCAGTGAAGTTACTCTGCCATTTGGAAGATGTGCGAGATCTCCCCAGATTCGAGTTAGTATTGGGATCTAGAAAATGTGAACAAGCTGCGTTGGATTATTGGTGGTTCAACTTGACCCAATTCCTCTCCAAGATGCCGCAGGCAAACAAAGAAGAAGCCAGACACTTTTGTCTTTGTTTTTTGGATAATTTTGCTTTTTCAAGAATCCCTGCCTCAGCTAAAACTCCTGAAGATATTTTAGAAGTGCTCCAAGGCTATGTTAATGACTTAGAGGACGAAAACATCTACCTGTTTATCAACTACATTGCTTCTGGCAAGTCCATAGCTTATTATGCCAAGCAGCTCGACCGTATCGAATTTAACATTCGGATTTTGGAGATAGAGAGATACGAACAGCTCGTACATAACTTAGTCGAAATTATGATCAGAGAAAAAATGCACACTCCTTTTTTATTGGACCTTGCTTTAACTATTCCATCGGCGATGCGCTCGTCAGCCGATACCAGGTTCAAAATTCTCCGTGATGGTTTAAGGAAGATTAAAGCATTTTATGAGGAAGACGCATCAGCCCTGAAGATACTGAAGGCCCCGAAGGGAGGAAGAAAACATTCTTACCTAAGGAATTTCAATGGTCAACACAACCGCAACAATAATTACAGGAACAAGCAGTCCAACCCACCGAATAACGGATTCTAAGGAAAGAAAAAAAAATTTCGCCCAAAAACGGAATTATACCAGAACAACTGCTGAACAACAAAGGTTACAAGAAACCATCTTCCAATGGATACTTTAGGCGTCAGAATAGGAATGGCATGGAACTTGGCTATGGCAACGTTGCCCAGATGCTGTCAAAAGAGTTTTCAAAAGATTTGAGTCAGAATTGAAACCATATGTGCCTGCTGATTACTTCTTGAAAGAGTATTCAGTTCGCAGGGAACACCTCACTGAGATTCTCTGATCGAAATATCACTTCGGTCGGATATGGCAGAAAGCAACAAGATCTTTTGACATAGAGTCGTTCTTCACCGCAGAGGCACAACCCCGAACTGATAGACAAACTGAAAAAAAAAATATAACATTTCCAAATGGGAAGAAGATCTTGGTCAAATCATCAGCTATCAACTAATTTCGAACTGATAGGAGATTTAATTAGGACCTTTCAAATTCTCGAATGTTATCAATAGTAACGCAGATGATATTCGTTTAAACCCTGAGGGAAAAAGTTTTTGATTACTACAAATTTGAAACATTACAATAAGGTATCAAATGAACATATCCGAATATCACCTTTGAAATTATATACTATGACTATCAACGCTTTTAACATGACAACACTTTAAGATTTCAAGAAGCTCATTGCATGACTCCCATTTGCATTGTACACCTCCAGTATATACTTAAACAAGTCAAAGTTTGCATATAAAAACTTTAATTTGAGTTCATTATCCGGCTAATGTTCCTGACGCAAGACATTATTGATACGTACCTGAGGTCAAAATCCATTGAGAGCATGTAGTAGGCTTTACAGGACAGAGCACTTCACTTTCCCCGTTAGTGCATATATGAAAACAGCTCTAGACCGTTTCCCCAGAGTTCCCCCTCCCAATTGCTGGTTAAACTGGGTAGCAGTTCATAAGAAACTCCAGTATATTCACTTTCCAAAGCCTCCCCTATTTCAATACCACCCCCAGGACTCTGGTTCTCTCCCCATGTCCCTAGCATTTGAATTGTATAGCTTATGTTCATTTTAAACCTCTTCATGAGCGCCTCCGCGGGCTCGTGGCAGGTCTTCCGGAGTTCTTTGAAAACTTCTAGCGCCTTATGGCAGTCCTCAAGTAAATCCTGTGGCACGAGTCTCTTCTTAAGCTGCTCGCACTTTGCTATCAGCAGCAAGTAGGAGCGACATCCCATGAAGAGGTTGTTGATTGCTACCCACGAATAATTGATGAGCTTCTTCTTGGCAATCTCATGGTATATGAGCATCACTTGGCGGCCCGACTCAAACAATATCATATAATGTTCGTGTTTCATGATGACGGGAGTCACGGGGCTGATCTCATAGATCTGGATCAAGGCCAAGTAATAGTTGAGGCTCATGATCAAGCGGTCGAACTCGTGGTCTGGGCCCACATCCTCAAGTGAGTCATGAAGCCAAGATGATAACTCTTGATGCTTCTTCTTTTTCCATACATCATGTTCCACGATCGATGGCTGCAACTCGAGGTTGGAGAAGTTCTCTGCACTGACTCGATTATCCACACGGTGGATGTACTCGAAGATGCCGCCCTGAAGAACCCGGAGGTTAATATAGTGAATGGTTAGCTTCTTCGAGTCAGGAGCAGCGTGAAGCCACGCCAGCATGTGTTTCATCTCCGAGTCCTGATACACAAGAGCCAGGTCGTCCCGCGTGGTAAGAAGAGGACAGTCGATCTGAGCATTGTCAATAGCAAACTGACGCCCCACATAATTGGAAACTTGTCTATCCAAAGAGTAGCAGCACCAGAACAAGCGACGGCGCAAATCAATAATGTAGTAGTCATCCGACCGCAAGAACTTGGGCTCATTGTCTAGCCCTAAATCCTGGCAAAGCCTGACACACGTGCCCACCAAGTACCATGAGCCTGGGTTGGATGGCCTCATCAATGAGTACTGTGCAAGCAATAGAAGCGACTGGAATACTTCAAGCTTGGGGAGTTCGTTGTGGTCCTCAACATCTTCGCTTCTCCACACATGGTTAGCAAACTCAAGGGCCAATTTCTGGTACCGCATGCTCACTGCCAATGAGCAAATCTGCTGGTTCTGTGAAGACAGAATAGCCACCACTATAAATAAGAAAAAGAGGCACTTTTCGTTGCCCTGACCTCCATACTTCGCAAGAGGCTCCTCGTGATAGGTATCCACATTGAAATTACTACCGAAAATTCCCTGGAGAAGCCGCGCGCCTATTCGACCGTATATGGGCCTATAGTAGTGGAACAAAAAATAGTCACGGTGCAAGACTGGAAGCTGGGTGCTGATATTCCTAAAGTATGCACACACACATTTATCCACGAACTCTCGATCGGGAAGCTCCACATTAGCAGCATCGGCAAATGTTGTACGGATGAAGCCGAAAAAAAAGTCGGAGCCAAACTCGGCGCTTCCCTGATGGTCCTCTTGCGTTGAAGACTTGTTGTCTAGCTGGAGTTTCAAAGCATCCAACTGGGCATTTTTCTCCTCAAGTTCCATCCTGAGACTGTGTATACTGGCAGGATGGACCCTTTCGCCAGTATATGGATCTAACATTAGGCACTCAATTCCAGCCTTGGCACAATTCCCACATGTGGGGAACAACTTGTCACACTTGATCTTACGTTGTCTGCATTTTAGGCACACGGTGATGGATCTAGAGACTTTGGAGCGACGTGGTATCTTTTCATTTGTCGTATTATCTGCCATCTCTGCAATGGCATTGTGCTATATACTCTATGTGAGATGAGTTATACCCAGGTCATGAGTCACTGGAGCAGCGTGGTGATGTGAGATAGACAATCGCGGGCCCCCACCCACCTGGTGCCATATGCAGGATCCCTCCACCAATGAATGCTTGGTCTCTAATTGTCATTGTCAAAAAAAAAATGGTTACTTTCGGAGCGTATTGGATAGGGATTTCCATCTTTCTCCAAGAAAAGAGCCCAAATCGGAGCTGTTGACCGATTGTTCCATCGAGTTGGATAGGTTTGGTTCTAGGTTGAGGTCTTCTGCACCATGTGCTGGTTCGGGTGCAAGTATTTGCTCCAGTCCTTCTTGTCCGGCTGCGTCTTGCTCTGGTGCATCTTCTTGGGGTGCATCTTCTTGGAGTGCATTTGTAGCAAGGGTTTCACTTTCCTCTAGTTGATGTGGGTATTGGGCAGTATTGCTGGCTTTATTCGTGGAGTCTGTAGATTTTGAAGGGTCTCTGGAGCCTGCCGATAACACCTCTTCAAAGATCTGGGACATGGAGCGAGAATGGCCAATCTCTGCATTTAAGGTCGTGTGTGCTTCTGCTGCGGACGTTGCACGGTCCAAAAAGACATTATTGGGGTCGTCTTCAAACCGGCCTTTTTTCAAGATTCTCTCTCCGGCTTCTTCTGCAGGCCTGGACCGTGTCAAGTTGATGGTCTGCAACTCTGGAACTGATGGATCGTCACTTTCATCTTCTTGGCGAGGTTTGAGCTGGAGCAAATTGCTGGACACCTGAAACCCAATATCGTCCTGCGAGTCCTGGTACTTGGCTGGTGTTCTGCGTGCAGGCGAGGCATCTGAGCCAGCACTCTGCTTTCGCTGTAGACTTGACCTGAAGTTGGGCGTATTTGGAAATCTCTGGGTTGATCTGCCCTGAGGAGGGTTTGGTTTCGATGCTGAAGGTGTCAATGTTATGGGAGGAAACTGGATGGGCAGAAGCCTGGCCAAGTCCCGATTATCCGAATCACTAGAGGCAGCCTCACGTGCAACACGCACAGGACGGGCCACACTGGAGCTGCTAGCATTGGTCATTCGTCCCACTTCACTCATTAGTACTGGTGGTTCTGGAAGAGTGGGCGATGAGTCGAGGAAATTCTGGATGATCGACAGTCGTGCTTGCTCGCCATACGTCTTTGCTTTATCCGGTTGTTTTCGAGGCGACATGCTAAGGCGACGAAGGGCAGAGTTGCGCCGTGCACTATTCTGAGACGATGCAAACAGCGATCTAGACCGTTGTTGCTGCGGAGTAGAGGCCTCGATTTGTTTGTCATAGGAGGAGTTTGAAGAGTCCTGGTCATCCTTGTCAGCGGCACCAGCACCAGTTCCAGTTTCCGAACGGGGAAATTCTGAGGCCTTTTCCTCGAGTGTTTTGATCTCCACATCAGCAGCCTCCTCCATGAAGTGTTTCCAGAAGCCCACGTTCTCCCATACCTTACTTGTAGCAGCCGCATACTTGGTCAATATGGGGAACATCTTCTCGTTGATCACGGCATTTGCACGGGAAAGATTATGGTCGATTTCCTGGAGCACAAGCGTTGTTTCCTGCTCTAAACGCTCAAGCTCTAAGGCCGGCAGGCCTGTCTTGTCTCTATCGTTGCGAGACGGTATATTGACATTTATAGTCAGCTTTCGCCGCGTGGACATTTCTAGTCTATTTGAATATTAATGACTTAAGGGTCAATATATTGAGTGTATTGGGTATATTAGGTGTATTGCGAAGAAGACGCGGTTTAAGTAGTAGTTGAAGATCAGTATTTGATGTTGTTATGAGTCGCGCAATGGGTGCACTGAGTGCACATCGGGTGCACACTGGACTTGGGTGCGCGCTCCATGGCTTACTTCCCGCACGTTTTTCGGCCCAGCTTGTTAGCCATACTATGGGAAACCTCATGTCTGTCTCCTTTGCCCCCGAGTGTACGGATTTAAAAACAAAGCACGATGACTGCTTCAATCAGTGGTACATTGAGAAATTCTTGAAAGGAAAGTCTCTCCATAATGAGTGTGCAGATGTGTGGGATGACTACATCACTTGTGTGAACGCAGCTTTGGCCCGCCACAAGATCAAGCCTATGTTGGACAAGGCCCGGGAGGAACAACCGTTTGAGGATGGAGTTAAGCCCAGCGAGCCCAAGTGATTCAAGAAAGAGTTTAAAAGTGCGATGGACACTATAGTATACATATATATTTGTATATATGTATTATTGCTCATATATCTCGTCCAATAAGAGAGCAGTTAACTAGTTGAGAATATGTTACTTAAGGCTTTGTCTGTTATTTTGTTACAATTTTGTTACAATCTCGTTACAATTTCGTTACAATCTTGTTACAACCTTGTTGTCATTTTTGCTGCCATTTTTGCTGCCATTTTTGGCTGCCATTTTGGCTACCCCTTGTTTTCCTATTTGTTGACCTTGTCTAGTCATTTGACTCATTACTTGTATATAGAAGCAGGTACTACGTGCGATGAGGCTTGCGCATGAGCATGCTGATTTCTTTGTGAGTCTTGAGGTATCGCTACTCACGGCTGCCTCCGTCGCCTTTACACAGTACCTACATGACCAACGACCATGGCACCACAAAAATACCACTCGTAGCTCGACTCGCAACGTTGCAGACCACTCACTCTTTGCAACCACCATATGATTCTTCAAGGCCTCTTTGTATTTGCCTTTCTTACCTCGCAGCTTCTCGTAGTGTGTGAGGCCGCCGTGGCTCCCGACTTCTTTGAGCTCAAGAAATTCGCCTTTTTGGCCTCCGTCTCTTACTGCATCAAGAAGGGCTTGCGCACGGGAACGGTGGGCACCCAAGGCAGTAGCTGCCCCAGCGTGGCATGTTTGCACGAGTTCATTGCCCCACTTAATATCGTCAAGATCTTCGAGTTTGATGGCTTTTTCGAGGTGGGCTCGGGCCTCATTGCACTTGACAATTTACTGAAGACGATCTATGTCTCCTTTCGGGGCACCTCCTCCACTCAGGATTGGTTCAACAACCTCGATGCCCTCCAGGTGGCTTACCAGCCTCTTGTACAGACAGATGCCGACTTCACAGTTGTAGATCAACTGGTGTGCTTCAGGTGTAAGGTTCATAAGGGCATGCACTCGTTCTTGAAGTTGAACGCCAAGGATTTCATTCAGCATATCATTGATATCAAGAAAGAACGCCCAGGGTACCGTATAGCCATAGTGGGCCATTCGTTGGGTGCAGCCATCTCGCTTTTGGTTGGTGTGGAGCTCCGCCTCTTGGGGTATGATGCCTTGGTAGTGGCTCTAGCCAGCCCGAAAGTGGGCAACAAGGCCTTTGCTCGTTTTGTGGATGATTTGTTCGAAACAAAGGAGGTTGTTCGGTACATAGATGCTAGAAAGTCGTTTGAGGGCTTGGACAGAGGGTATGTGCGGATGAACCATAAGAATGATATTGTCCCATATCTTCCGCCAACATCACTCTATGCTCATTCTGGTTACCAGTATTATTTGAGTAAAGAAGGTCTCGACCAGACCCCGGAGTCCATCATCCGGCGTGGAACAAAGTATTTGGAGGACGAACCCATTGACTTACTTGATGCCATATCCAACTCGCGTCGTTTGGATCACACTAGCTACTTCGTTGCCGTTTCCCACTGCATTTAGTTTGTATCTAGTGCTTGGCCGCTTGGATCATGTCTGGAATGCTGCGGATCTTGTTTCTGGTCTTGCCTAGTGACTTTCCGGCCTCCAACTCTGCAGCCTCGATCTTCTTCCAGCCGTGCCAGGTGACGTGGGCCTGTGGCAACTCCTTTTCGATGTCACCCGTTTCGACGGGTTCATTGTAGATCTCGTTGGAGAGGTCCTCCAAGATCTTCTCTGCTGTATCGAATGACTCCATCATGGTGGTGGCGATCACGCCTCGAGGCCCACTCTTAATCCATCCTGACGCATACCATCCTTTCTTGTACGAATACTGCGGCTCTTTGTCGCTGTCTCCAGGTTTGGCCAAGATCAATCGGCCCTCGTTGTTGGCGATGCAGTTGTTCTTCTTAGAGAAACTCAATCCAAGCTCGTCAAAGCCTTTTAAGCCTTCACCTCCATATCCAATAGAAAGAATCACCAAGTCGTTTTTGATGCGCACCTCTTTGCCTGTGGGCTTGACCGATACCTTTTTGGTGAAGAAGTCTTCTACGAGCTCGTTCTCCTCGAAGACTGTGGCCAGAAGCAAGTCAGGGTTAGTATCGCTGGGAATAAATTGTTTGGGCCGTAAGAGAAATTGCAATGACCACTCCTTGCCTGCTGCTTCATAATTGAGCTGTTCTGTAGATGCCTTCTCTAGAATAGAGAACTTTCTCTTATCCACACGACCCAAGGTCTTGCTTTTTAGCCGTACTGCTTCAAGCAACTCCTCCTTTATCGGGCTGAACTTTACCTGCAGCTTTCTGGATAATTGCAAGAGCTCACGGATCTCTTTGTTGGTGAAGGCCGATTCTAAGAGACCTCTACGAGCAACAATGTTAACACGCTTGACAGAGCTGCGGGCTAGTGAGTCCACGGCACCTGTAGCCATATCAGTGGGAGCCCAGTGTGATTTGGGGTCAGCCAAGAGAACTCGGGCCACGTCAATTGCAACATTCCCGTTGCCCACTATGGTGACGTCTTGCACATGCTGGAGATTGAAGATATCGCCTGAGGCCGAGTCCGGGTGACCATTATACCAATTGACAAATTGACGTGCCGAAATCACTCCGGGTAAATCGGCTCCTTCCACGGAAAGTTTGTTATCGGAAGCTGCACACCCATAAGCCAAGACAACCGAGTTGTAGTACTTATCCAAGAGTGTAAGAGGCACGTCGTGGCCTATGTTCACATTTCCAAAAAACCGAACCCGCTCGGGGTACTCGGTCATGATCTTGTCCATGTAATCTTCACAATTCTTGACTTCGGGGTGGTCAGGTGCCACGCCGTACCGACTGAGGCCAAACGGAGCCGGAATTCGGTCGAAGAAGTCGATTTTGAGAGGCACGTGCTTGGATTTCTGGAGTAACTGGTGTGCTGTATAGAAGCCTCCGGGACCGGCGCCCACTATAGCTATTTTATACTTGGAAGCATGTGACGTTGCAAAGTGTCTCAAGATCCGCATGGTGGTAAGATAGAGGCTTGATGCCGTGGGCGTGCTGAGATGCTGCGCGCGTTGACTAATAGTACTTAGTGGGAACTTGAAGAATCGATCCAGTGTAGTGGAATAGGGGATCGCGAGGTTTTTATATAGAAAAAAATGAGGCGTTTTTTTTTTTTTGTGATCCTGATGCTTTCTGTGTATTTTGGGGGTAATTGATCAAGTTTCTGATTTATGGCACCGGTTGTAGTTTTATTATGGATGTGCTTAGAGTCCCCGATATTTCGCAGTAACTGTAATTTTCAGTCAGAATGAGGGACACAATAATATAGTTGCGTACCAGCCATAAATAAATAAATAAATAAAATCTTCTACCAAAATTGCCTAACTAAGTATTTCCTATTTAGGAGGCCATTGTTTTCGAATAAGTTTCAAGTGTGTTCTTGTAGATACCAATTGATGGGTAAGTAGAGGTTACTTCAAATCAATTAGTCACACTCTATAATCCATTGGCCATACCTACTAAACTCGATGTTTGAGCCTTATTCAATATATTTGCTTCATAAGATTACTAAGATATCAAAAATTTGAATTCAACTCTTTGATGTTTAGCTCAATTATAATATTTACTACAGCTCTAGATCAACACGACATATCAATCTACAACGTTTTTATTTCAAGAAATCCGTGATAGTTTAGTGGCTAGAATTACCGCTTGTCGCGTGGTAGACCGGGGTTCAATTCCCCGTCGCGGAGCATTTCATTGCGCAAGTGGTTTAGTGGTAAAATCCAACTTTGCCATAGTTGGGCCCCCGGTTCGATTCCGGGCTTGCGCATTCTTTTTGATTTTTTTTTTTTTTTTTCTCTCTCCCGCGTCGCGCGTTGTAAGATCTGTCCCACCTTGCATCCCCACTAATAATAGCCTGGCCTGCACGCAACAGGCTCAGCTTCCCCTTCTGGCATTCGCAACCAGCCATTCGAAAGGGTCCCCTGATGCATCCTTTTAAACTCACATATCCACCTTTCCTCCCCCTCTTCCTTCCACATTATGCTGCTGCTGTTGCTCCTATATAATACACAGTTGCACAACAGCTTGGGGCTGTTGTCGTCTCAAGCATCGCTCAGAATGAGTCCCCGTCAAAGCTCCTCCTCCAAGAACAATAAAGGCTCAGACGTGTCTGTTTCCTCCGACTCTCGTCACAACATGACTTCGTCGTCTGAGAAATCACTGCTCAAGCACAATAGGAGGATGTCACGGCCATTTGATGTTCTTTACCAGAGTTATACCCCCAGCCAAAAATCACCGGATTCCAAATGCTTGGACCAGGACTTTGAAAACTACAAAACTGCAAGTTATATCCAAATCGAGGAGGCTATCCGGTCGGGAAAACACGTTGCCAATGCGACATCGTCCCCAGTTTCCGTACCTCCTGTGGTGACATGTGTGGAATCTCCTACTCCCCGCAGAACAGGGTCGTTGATATGTGATTCTCCCACTCTCCGGCGCAGAAATACCTTCAAGAACAGGAACAAGATGCAGAAACGCCCAGAATCACCGCAAAAGGATGATCTGTCGTCTCTGGTATTCTCAGGCCTGTCGAAGTTGAAAAAGTCCCGGAAAAAGGCGTCCAAGTTGTCGTTCGTGTTTCCCATCAAGCGCAGAACGTCGTACAAGTACTTCCCGGCTTCAAGGGCCCTCCCCAAGGAAAGCAAATTCACTTCACAGCAGGATATCGATGAATATTTTGTAAACGGCAATATCTTTGCCTTGATGAAGGATGTGATTCCACGGACCATGGCTGTTTTTGAATACAAGCACATCACCAATATGTTTCCCAAATTGACATCCTATCCTCATAGAGTTGCTATTTCCAGGGATGCTAAGGTAACCGTACTTGAACGTGAAACAGGTGCTGCTGCTTCCGAGAAGGTACCCCTCCAAGGCGAGAAACTAGTGGGAAGTGGATCATCGGAGGGGACTCACTACCATGATACTGCATCGTCCGAAAACTCTCTCTTGGCCAAACGCCGCACGTTCTTGAATGCGGTATATGCCAAATACAGAGATGCTGTGCTTGCAGAGGGGGGAAAGCTTCCACAAAAGGTGGAGGATGCATTCCCTTTTGAAGGAGAGATGATGACTGAAGAAGAGAAGGAGAAAATGAATACCCAGATTCTTCTCGAGATCTTGTTGCGCAGAACCGTGGCTGCAAAGATAGATTTCAGACTAAAGCGAAGTGGAGTTACTTTGCCCAAGAAACGCAAAGATAAACCTAGGTCTTCAAGAAGCCCCTCTACAAACACTTCGGATTCCTCTTCATTTGGAGGTTCCAACAAAAAAAAAAGACACATTGAAAACAAAAGGCACTCGCCTTACCAAGTGGACATGCCCAACAAAAACGCCTCCTCCACCAATACCGATGAGCTCATGGAACAAGAGGCCTCTGTTCTCTCGGAACTACTTCCCTCGCCACAGATATCATTTACTTCTAATATCCTTGCCATGGGTATTTCTCCTAAAAACACTCATAATGACCACATCAGGCTGGTGGCCAATGATGACAAATACAACAGCGAAGCCCGGATCCCACATTTATCGCTTGACCATGTGAAACTACAAGATTGGGAGTTCCAAGCCCGTGGACTGTCTAATGACTCTAGAGATAATGAGTATATCTATGATGTCAGAAAATTCGACGCGTCTTCAAGAGAAACACCCAGACCAATCAGTTCTCCTCTTGGCAATGTCAACAACACATCGCTTCGTCCTTTGGAAGGGTCCAACCACACGTTATCATCCTATTCATTACACAGCGTGGAGAATCTTGGGCTCTGTGATCCAACACTATCGTCTTCAGTATATGCCCAGCAGAAGAGATGCTCCAACTCAACAGGTGATACGACTAGATGTGCGGATAATAACTCTCTTCATAGTGCTTCAGACTATAGCTCACGATTTCCGAATGGTTTGGTCCCACCAATACGATTCTAAACAATATGCAAAAACAATCAATGATTACAAGGGTATATTCAGTTCATCGGTCACCTATCTTATATTCCAATCTAATTATTTATGAGAATTTACCGCTTACCTCTTACACCATCAGGAGGAGCTTGATAGAAATAATCAGGGATGAAGGCCTTGGATTCCGAGCTCGGGAACGATGTCAGAAAAGGGAACTTTGTTCCGCTTGGAACCCTGGCCCCATCCCCCAATTCCTTCTGCTTCTCCAGAGCAGGAGAACTTTCATGGAGCTCGTTGATTTTCAGAAACACATCTGCCATTTCATTGATCCTCTTTTTCTTTGTAGATAACGACGCAGTGGTGCCCGTAACTGCAGACGTAGATAAGGGCGTGGCCAATGGCTGCTGGAGGTTGGGAGACTGAGTAAACAAAGTCAATGAAGAAAGTCTGTTTCTCAAAATATTATAGGTGGAGGACTGGGGCAAGATCATGAGAATTCCATACAACGTCTTGTACAAAAATGGGTGCTTCTCGGGCTCCAAAAGCTGAAGCCGCAACTTCAAGAAGATGTGGCTTTCGAGAAGCTGGATTAAGATGTCCAATTGCGTAAGGAGTTGCACGGAAACCTCCAGCTCCGCCAAGTCCTTGATGATCGAGAAGGCTAGCTCATAGTTGGACGTAAGGAGACAAAGCGACAACACACTGGGTGCATTGTAGGACCAGGTTTGGAAGATGGTGGAGAAAAAATTCCAGTCTTCAAGCTGGCAGATATCTAGGTTTTTCAACTTTTTGCGAAGTCCTTGTAACTCGGTGGTGGTGAGGAGAATGTTGTTGAGCGTGACAACCATATTGCTGATGAACGGAACGCTAGCTGTTTCCGAAGACTTCAAAACCTCAGCAAATGTCTTGAAGATCTTCTCCGAACTGATGGAAACACATAATCTCCGGATCACGAACTCCACTTTGCTTCGAGACAACAGGAATTGCAGACTGACTCCAGCCTTGGTGGTCAACAGGTTCAGGGTGGAGTCCGGGCCATCCGACTCAAAGAACTCAATGAGTTTGATCATGAAGTCTCGGAAGAAGTCCTGGTTGTCTGCGGAGATTTGAGCCGCAAGCGATAACACCTTGGAGATGACTTCGTTGCTTGCATTGACGGAGGATCTCAACAAAGCCGTCAAATCCAAGTTCAATTTCTTCTTTGGGCCTGTGGACTCGGTTTCTTTGTCTTGGGGGAAAAAACTGGAGCGGTAGTTAGAGTACAAGAATGTCAACCAGTCTATACTGGTCAAGCAAGCTAGCTCGTTGATCGACAGTAGACATTCGTTCATCACCACCTGGAAAGTCTTCATGAGATACAACTCCAAGAACTCCTCGTACGAATCCTTGTTCAAGCCTTGGATGGCTGCCTCGCTGACCACGTCTATCTGGGAAGGGTCCAGGGCTTTCCATATATCGTTGGGGTCGTCAGCATTGCACTCATGAAGCTGGATCAAGTACCGGCGCAAGGACTTGTCAAAATCAAGAAACTGGTTGCGCAACTCTGTGTCGTTGTGGTTATCAGTGTATGCCACGTTCTGCATGATGATGGACACACAGTCGGGTATGGATTTCAGGAAACTGGTGGGGCTGATGGTGATGATCTCCTGGAGCCACGTCAATGCAATAGACTGGATCTCCATACATATATCGTGGCTCTCGTCGGCAAAGTTGATGGTGTCGTCACCACCTTTGGTGGTAGATGGTCTCAAGAACTTGATGAGAATCTCGATGATCTGCGAGTAGTTGATAAATATATCTTGGCCACTAACAAAAGATGACACGTCATCTTCTTCGAAAGCTGGATGCTGAGTTTCTAAGTAATCTGGAGTGTTTGCTCTGTGGATGATGGTGGTCGAGGTAGACTCTATGGAGATGGAATCTGAGTTCCTCTGCTTTTGGTCACAGAGAGAAGCTCTTTTCAACTGCTCATTGAGATCTTTTGGCAGACCATTATCGTCTTGATTCTTGTCACTTTCGGCCTTTCTCTGTAGCAGTTTCTTGCGCTCATTGATGATCTGGCTCTTCTTGACGTCGTACTTGACCTTGTAGAGCGCTTTAATCTCCTTCAAAAATGTATTGAGGAGGTTTTGGGTCTCGATCCGTACGTCTGATGGTGAGTTGTTCATGAGAAACCGGAGAAGCGGCTCTAAAAAGTTGGGGAGAAACGTGATCAATTCCGACGACGGGATATCGTCAAAGAGCTCGAGCCAGCTGAGCAAAAACTTCTTGGCAAACGGCTCAATCGTGTACATTCTCTCAAGCAACGTGGGCATAAAACGGGGCAACGAAAATGCCTTCAGGGGGTCCTGTGGGTTGTTGATCTGTACGGAAACTCCATCCGGAGTCATCACATTGGACTGTACCTCCTGAACATCATCAGTTCTCTGGTGCAAAATCGACACATAGCTAGCAGACTTGGCACTGACAATGTCCTTGATAAGCCTGTCCAAAATGTCCGCTGCGTTCTTCACCGAAGACTCGGTATCCGTGACCAAAATACACAAGATATCAAACACCTCCGTCAAGTAAAGAAGTATCTCTCCCCTCGCTATCTTCGCTATGTTGTATAGAGACTCACACGCATAGTACCGGACCCGAGCATCGGTATCTCTGAAAGTAAAAAAAATGGGCCTGACGATATCCTCCAAGAAGTAGGCTATGGCTAAAGACCCCAAGGCCACCGATACACTGCCTAGGGCGGTGATGGCCCCCATTTTGGCCAGCGTGGTGCCTGAATGTGCCAATTCCGTCAACTCATGGATAAGCTTGTAGATCAGCCCACTGTCATCTCTGGAGAGGGCAGCTTTGGACAAGTTTTCGATCTGGAACGCCGTGGCCTTTCTCTTCTCGTAGATATGGTTCAGTAGGTCCTTAACAATGGCATGGTCCAATATTTTCGACTCCACCATGGCTAAATTCTGCGGCTTCTAGGTGTTTCAGAGGGTGGTTTTGGTGTTTAATTCGTGTTTAATTTGTGTTCAATTGGGTTGTGTTCTTTATCATTATAGATCTGAAGGTCTAAGGTGTTGACGCGCACCATGTAATACTGTATCACGTGGGGATACAACACGTGCAAGGATCTACCAATACGACTTGACTAGTTAGACAATCTAAATGAAAGTAGTAGGAAATAAATAGTCGTGGGATCGTGTGAATTGTGCGTGATTTGAAGAGTCATGAGGTCGTGAGGTCGTGAGGCAGTGAGCAATTGTAGTATCAGGATTGTAGTATCGTGGTATATTATTAGCCACTCAACTTCTGTCTCTTGGTGTTATTCACACCCTCTTTGGACCATTCTTGTTCGTAGTAATGCTTGTCCTCATGCTCCTCAGAGCCGCCTTGACTATCAATGTCGAGCTGATCGTAATCGTAATTATCGGAAGAATTATCCTCTGCCTCATTCTTCACTTCTTCGCTCTTGTCACATGAGTGCTCCTCCTCCACCACTTCTTCGCCCGGGATGTTTGCAAGCAGGTGCTCAGAGGCTACCGTACTATAGGCCTCCTCATTGACCTCTCCGGGCAAACATTTGTATAGCGTCTCGAGACCCCCAGCCCTGCTGAGCTCCGATATGCTTGGCATTATGACATTGAAGCGGATGAACAAATCTCCCCGCTGGTACGTGGAGATATCGCCAATCTCAGGCACTTGGTCTGAGTCTTGGTAGATCCGGTTGTTCTTGATGCTTCCGTTGATGGGGGTCCCTAGTCCCTTGACGATTTTGGCCGTTCCGGGCTGAATCGTCCCCACAATCTCCCCCGCGGAGGGTGTCTTCTTATGGGTATTGATGTTGACAATTAAATCTTCACCTGGCCCTGGAAAGTCCAGCACCACTATGCGGCCGCCTAGAAGAGCGGTTTTTAGGTCGATGGCCCGCTCCATGTATAGGTCGTTTCCACGTCTCACAAGATATGGATGTGGGAGTTCTTCCAAATGGATAATCACATCGCCAG
Organism: Metschnikowia lochheadii; assembly: GCA_002370915.1. NCBI lineage: Eukaryota > Fungi > Ascomycota > Pichiomycetes > Serinales > Metschnikowiaceae > Metschnikowia > Metschnikowia lochheadii. The sequence continues at coordinate 78,623 of NLAW01001883.1, read as the reverse complement.
GAATGATGTTCTTACCCTCATCCGACTGCCCCTTCAAAACAACCTGGTCGCCGTTTTTGGACCCGGGGAGAATGCCCACCTTCAAGATCTTCTTCACCACCAAGTACCCATCCTCGCATCGGCGACACACATCTTGGGGTTCACACACGATTCCCTTGCCGTTACAAGCCGAGCACGAGTCGTGTTTCTGGAACTTGGAGAAGCTGTTCATCATGGTAACAATCACTGCACCACTTCCTTCACATGTGGAACACCTTTTGGGATTGAAGCACCCCATGCCATCACAATACGAGCACCGTGTCGTTTTCGGTAGTTGGAACTTGGCCACTTTACCGTAGTACATATCCTCAAGGGTCACCTTAAAGGTATGGTGGATGTTCGAGCCTTGTTTCATGTTGTTACCTCCATAAGCAGGTACTGGCTGCACATGTTTAGTCATAGCCTCTGCGTTGGGATTGGTATGCATTCCCATACCAAAGAATTGTTGGTTGAACTGGCCAGAGCATGGCATGCGTGCATCGAACATCGAGCTCATATCAGTAAAGAACTGCGCAAACATCGCCTGTTGAAACCCAAACGAAGAACCCCCAGCAGAGGCGAAAGGCCGTGGCCCAGGCCGCGCTGGGGGACGAGGCTGTCTCTGTTGTTTCAGAGTTTGCTGCGAACAAGGAATATGGCCATCTATACCATCCTTGCCATAGGCATCGTACACCAGTCTCTGCAGTGGGTCCCTCAACACCTCATATGCTCGTGTGACATCCTTAAACTTCTCCGTCAAGTCGGGGTCATGGTTTGTCTTATCAGGATGATATTTCAACGCAAGTTTCTTATATGAGCGCAGGATTTCGTCCGCCGTCGCTGTGACCGGTACTAGGAGGGTGTCATAAAAGTATGTTTCAAACACCATCAACACATATAAGTAACTGAACCGGTTAAAGAAACTCTAAGTTATCAATAGCTGCTAACTGTGATAATTGGTATATTAGTGGGGTGTTTAATGGAGTACTATGACGCAGACGCCTTAATGGGAATCAAGAGGTATTTGTAGAAATGCACTAATACTAGATGTAAATAGTAACTAGGAGTGTAACATGATGCTCCTGAAACAATGATCTGCGCTAGCTGAGACCTTGCGTGGGTACAGGATAGAATTCGATAGCCTTCTTTCTCGCTGCACCTGCATGGCGCGCATCGCGGCTCTGCGTGACTGGACCTCGATAGACGCCCTAATGCGCGATTATGTATAGTCCATTGTACAGTAGTCTCTGGCCTTCCATGGGTGTGCCTATGGAAAAGAACAAATGGAGAGGGGGTGGGGTCTTTTGAAAGTATGTGATTACCATTTAGGCATAGAGTATACATCTATAATTAAGTGAGTTGTTTCGGTAGAGCATCGAACTTGACGCACTGATAAGGCTGCACCTTGACTTGTGATAGCAGGACACCTAGATGCTTAAACGTCGCGTGCTAGTATTTGGTCTGCTGACTACACTACACTGGATAAACTATTATACTTCATGCACTGCATACAGTCGTGAATATTCTATTCGGATTTGTCTAAGTGGCAAACCTAATCTAAAGCCGTAATGTTTCGGCCATATACCTCCGAGCAAAGCTCAATCATTAAGCAATGTCAAGCCATACCAAGTCATAATGGTATAAAGAAATATCAAGTCATAAGCAACAAGTAAGTTCAAGCATTGAGCAAAAGCATTGAGCAGATAAATGTTTCAAACATCTCAAATAGTTCAAATAGCTTAATGTGATAGCTTAAAGTAATAGCTCAAAATAGCAAGACAGCAATAATTGCTTGAGCTTTGAGTTCAATAGACTCTCCATTCCAACAACACCAAACACCAATACGAGCCATTACTGCAACAACTCGTCTCTGAAATGACGCTGGTAGTTTGCTCTCTTTGTCTTTGTTCTCCTCTCGTGAATGTTCTTCGCTCTGCCCTCAAGTTTTCTCTGCTCCTTTTCTTGCTTCGTAATGAGCTGTCCAGAAAGTCCAGGTGCAAACCGTCTATCCACCAAAGCCACAGTTTTACGAGCATCTGGCACTTCCCTCTCGGCAGGCAAGCTTTGTCTGTAATATCTCATCATGGAGCGGTGTCCGAGCCTAGATCCGTTCGGAAGAATTACCACCGAGTCAGGAGCACCAACGACATCATCAGAGTCGGAGTCGGAGTCCAAGTCCATAGAGGTTCCAAAAGAAACAGTCTTGGTCTTTTGCCTTTTCTCCTTTGTCTCGTAGAAAGAGTCAAAGTCGTAGAACTCTGCAATCACATCTCTCTCTTGCTTAGTCTCATAGGGAATCCTGCAATGGCCCTTGGTCACCAAATGCTGTCTGATACTCTCCAAGCTTTTGCCCTCGAAACCACACGTAAGGCACTCGTGGTCTGTGGTGGTGACCTCGTTGATGAAGGTAAGAAGTCCTTCCAAATCAGTCAAAAAAGATCTCTGAGGGATGTAAAGACCATGGTACTTGGTCATATGCTTGATATTTTGCTCGATCTCACGGTTGTTTTTGCCACAGTAGAAACAGTAGTAGTTGGGAAGCGTCTCCTCAGGCTCATCTTCACTGGACTCGTCTTCATCGTCACTTTCCCAAGTTTCATCCAAACTCTCGTGCGCATGGCTACTCCACTCACTTCCATCCGACAAATGAGCCTCCGACAACGTATCGTAGTTGGAATCAATATCGGTGGATGGCACAGAACTACTGCCCAACGAAAACTCCGAAAGTTCAGATGCAACAGAAACCGCAGGGCTATACTCTCTAGGCGCATTACCATTTAAGTGAGCTCGGCCTCTTAGCTGGGTCCTAGCCAACCGCTTCAAGTCCTTCTTGGTCAACTGTCTTTCTCCACGCGACTTTTTGCGGTTGCTCACATAAAATCCGTATTCATCTTCATCCACTGGTTCGTCATGTGTCTTCATGGAGGCCAATACCTTCTCCGCAAATACCTCAGATGCAATATTGGGCAAGCCTGCCACCCGCCGTTTTAGGTTGTACCGGTGCCAGTCTGTACGCATGTGTTGTCTTTGCAACTCGGCGGTGGAGAAGCGAATGCCACATGTATTACAGGTGAACCCGGCGGCTTTGGGGTTAGACCCTTGGGGTAAGAAACTCATGGACTGGTTTGAGCTGGTACAAGTTGGTAGGGTGGTATGAAGTTTTTCAGCTGGAATAATGTGTTGTTTTCTTTCCTGTAATTCCTAAAAAAAAAACAAAAAACACTGAAGAGTATCGAAGAGCGGATGGAGAAGCAAATGGTTGAAGAGAATGGAAAGTCTCGGTGGAGTGTGCTTAAATCGCAGTAGATGGCGGATCCCCATTTTACTAAGCAATGAGGGCCACATGCAGTCCGCTGCACGATGACTAAGAATAAAGTAAAAAAAATATAGTAAAATATGAGACTACGGATAAGACATCTGTAGTAGGGAGTGGTGATTTCTATATTTGCATACTAGGGAACTGGAGTTGCTCTATAATGGAGCAGTTCCGAGGGGCCAGAGTGCATTGCCACACCCGTACACCAGGATACCCCAGGACAAAAAGGCCCAACGCCAAAGGCACAAAAAAGTCTTTTTGAGCTTTGGTTTTGGTGGTTATTCTAATTAAGAAGGTATTTAGAGCATATTTCCAATATTTGAAGGTTTAATCGTTTCATTTGCGTGAATGAAGCCATAGGTTCTGATGTTCCAGGTACCGATATCCGAGGGTGAACCCCGGATCTCAATCCTCCCACTAAATAAACTAAGAAAGGACATGTACTAAAGTGGTAGAGTTTAATTGAGTATTCTGGATTAGTTAGAGTAGTAAATAAAAATTGAAACTGGGCCTAGAAAATTTAAATTGGCCTGCACTACAGACTACACTGCTCATGTACTATTTAAAGACTTTCACTAGAGTGTTCATACAGTGTTCTGGATAGTTGAGGATAGTAAATAATACAACTAATTATATTTAACCATGACTAAGCTCTAGATTCTTCCATAAAATCTACCCTTTGAAGGTCTTGTTCCTTGAAGACATCTCAGTGACGAGCATGTCCCCACCACATTACCAACTCCTCCTTAAACTTCTTTCTTGAACTCTTTCTTGAACCCCTTTGGGTACTCCGAACCCCTTTGAGTACTTTCTATAGGACTTACTCAATTATGTTGCTCCCTATTTAATAAGCAGTATATTAGTCACTCCCTAGAATATAAAGTAAAACAGCACGAATGGTACAATGGGTGGTGGAGTGGATGGTACAGTGGATGGTAGAGTCGTTTGACTCTGATCATTAGATAATAGTTGTTCTCTTTAAAATGACTCAAGAGTAGAAATGAACGTTAAATAGTATCTTCAAAGCCAATAATAAAGACAAATAGTGACAGAGGTGGGAAATAAGTTATTGTGTAGTAAAGATTTAATGGCTTCTTATATGCAGGGGCTGCACAAGAAGTCTAACAGTAATAGATAAGATACAGTAAATTACTAACCCTAGGTCGTTACAGAAAAAGTCACAGAATCTAGTAGCATCAAGAAATACTAGTAGCAAGAGACTAGGAGTACTGTATGCAGTGGTCACAACAAAGGTAGAGGCTCTACTTAATGTGTAGCCAAACTACTGGTACAGCCTAACAACCAAACCACTAGCCAATCCATGGAGAAGTAACAACACAATCTTATGAGTAGAATCAATTTTATTACTATGAGTTTGCTAAATTATACGGACCATTTTCATTTAGGAAGTTCTCTATGGAACTGTTAGTGTTAGATTCTTGTCAGCACGTTTGTTGCCTATCGTTACTAACTTCGTTACTGACTTCGTTGATGACTTCGTTGATGACTTCGTTGATGACTTCGTTGATGATTCCCCAAAGGCAAGAAGACTTTACTTACAGCTGTTATAGTGTTTTTAAGAGAAATGTGGCTTCGGAACACTCTTCACTAGAATAATAGTGGTGATGCTCTGGTCGAATAGGCAGTTCATTCGATACTGTCAGAAGGTATGTGACTACGCTATGCAATAACCATTGTTAGGATCAGGCAGCGTAGGTTTCATAATACCTCTATGGGTAAATTCCGGTCTATAATGTTTTAAAAGCAGGTGTGGATCAAACAGCAACAGTGGTACAGTCCACCATTAGGTAAATGTATCAGGTAAAATTTACCACTGGATAAATCAGGCTACATCACAAAATGGAGTAGTAGGGCAGCAGACCAGGAATAAAGTAGTCAGTAGAGTAAGAAGTGTAGATCACTGTAGTAGTAGGTGAGCAGTACTAGTATACAGCGTAGTACATGAGTGTAAGTATAGTAGATAAAGAAGAGTATTAGATTGATCAGTACATAATATGAGCTGTAGACTAGAGTGGTACTTGAAGCAAAGGACAGTACAGTGGATATACAGTAGAGTAGGTAAAATTGATCAGTAGATCAGTAGATCAGTAATTACAGTAGTCCGATTAAACCTTCTATTAGTCTTTATATCTATATTCCTCCACGATTCTTCAATGCAGTTACTGGCTCCACAAGCTGGATAAGCCCGGCCACACCCGTCTATAAAGAGCCATACCAATGACATCCTGTGCAGACAAGCGACCGTCGAACGTGGACTTGAAGTACCCGTGAGTACCCAAACTCTCCTTGATGAAACCCGTACGGCCCGATTTGGTGAATAACGGCACGGCCTTGAAGTGGTTGATATCCTCTTGGTTGAAGAACATGTAACGCACCGTCACAAGCCTCTTGTGGATCTTGATGGCATGTCCCGTCAACACCACCCTCTCGGCCATCACCCGAGTGTGGTCACAGTTGAGGAACGTGCCTTGGCCCACAAGTTGCAACGAGCCGTCCAGCTTCTGCTTGAAGAAAATGGCTGGTGCATTATAGAGAAGTGCAGGGGCAATGGCCGACGCAATATACGTATCTCCAGCATGGGCAAACCTCTGAAACTTATGCACATTGTTGGGGCTGTTGGAGGCCTGGTTGAAAGTAGGAGAGATCACCTGGCGACGGAACCCGTACTGCACCACAAGCTGTTCACCTGAAGGCACAGGGTCTTCATAGTCTTCCCACGTCTTGAACAGGAAGTTGGTGACCGCGAGCTTATGTTCATGCGGCAATAACGAGTACACAACAAACGGCGCACGCATAACGTCCACATTATCGAGCATGTACCTTGGAGCCTTGATATAAAGGCGCACTTTGGTTCCGAGCCCCACCTGTGCTTCGCGAATGGCATCTTTCTGCACCTTGTTCTTGGTAGCCTTGTAGTTGTTGATTTGCAACAACCGCCCGTAAATGCTGGGCCGCTGCAGATCCATCTCGTCCCAGTCCCAGTCACATGTGCCAAGAGACTTGATTCCTCTATACTCGGCCAACCGCAGCTTGGCCAGTTCTTGAGGGTCCAATTCGATTTCATCGGGGAACTCTCTCTCTTCATTTTCCATCTCACGGAATTGCCTCAATTGCTCTTCTTCATCTTCGGGCGATAAGTCCATGAACGCTTCTGTGTGATCGGCCTCGGTTGGTTCGTACTCGGTAGGAGCAGCTGCATCACCGATGTCCATATCTTCGTCGTGGGCCAAATCCATTTCTTCGTCATGTTCACCGTCGTACTCCTCCACATCCGAAGCTCCTTCCAAAACATCGTCTAGAAGCCATTTGCTCTGGTACTCCGATGTGCCTGCAGGTGCCTTGTACTTTCTGTTGGCAATACCATTATCGTCATCAAAGTAGGTTTTACCCTCCATACGGGCACCTCCAGCATACGACTCATAGTCATAGTCGTGGTCATCCATGTCGATCTCCTCGGGGTTGAGCTCCTCCAAGGTTTCCTGCACCTCGGTCGCCTGGAACACTTTCTGCTCGTCGTTCTTGTGCCTGGCCACCTTCTCCACAGCGTGCAACTGGAAGTCGCCGTGGCCATTGATATGTACGAGCCGGTTGGCATTAAAACCCGTACCTCGGGAAGTGCCTTCCACCACCACGTACCCATCTTCTCCACCTTCGTTGATTGGTTGCCAGGTAGCAGAATTAGCTACAAGGTAGCCACGAGAGTCTCGCCAACTGACGGACTTGGGGAACTTTTGCGAAATGTAGCGGATGGCTGCCAAGGCCTCGTTCTTATTTTCGAGTGCATAGAGTTTTTCTTCTGTGGGGAAGAAGTGCTGGAAAAATGACTCCAACGATTGTCTGACATCGGCCTGGAGGTTCTTCTTGGGGTATGCAGATATGAGGTTGGGCAACACTCCCACAGCCGTGGCAATACCCTGGGCAATCACTGCACGCAAGATACTTTCACCATAGTCCTTATCGACTTCTTCCTGGGCCGAAAGACCGAAAACAACGTAATCGGACACCTTGGCCGCATCCAAAATGGAAATCAAGTTGGTATGGTCGGGCACAATGAACTTAGTGGTACACTTGAAGCCTTCCAATTTGAGCGAGGCCACAATGGGGCCACTTTGGAACTCGATGATCGGATCATCGTCATGTGTACTAGGAGCCTGGACAATCTGAGCAAGAATGGTTTCTGGGGAAATGTCTCTGGTCAAGGAAATCACGGAAATCACCTTTTCGGCTGCATCGTTACCTTCAAATAACTTGCGTACGAGTTTTGTCTCGGCAATCTTATTGTCCTTGAGCTGTTTGGCGGTGTTTCTACGCTCTTGTTTGGTGAGCACGCGAGAGGGCTTAACACTGGCAGACCCGGCCTTCTCGACCTTGCCCTTATATTGGTTTTTCAATTGGCCCTTAGTGGCATGCTTGGACTTAAACGGCTTATGATCGTTCTTAAGCGTGCTCCTGTGGCCGGCCATGATGATGTGAGAGCTATCTCATCAAGAAAGTCATCGCTGCGATGATATGAGGTGCGCGTGAGACTCAGGGCTGGTGCCCTAGAAACGGTGCGTCTTTACCTTCTTTGCACGTGACCCAAGCAGCTCTCTCGCGGGCCGCGTGGTTTGTGCAGAACTACGAAAATTTTCCCTTCGCGCACCTAAAGCGTATACCAATATTCACCGAACCTACTTCACTACCTCCAAATTAAATAATCGTATGTGCAGCGAACACCCCTTGAATGAATGTGCCAGAGATGAATAGAGCGTTAAGAGAATATCCTGAAGTGTCCAGAGTGTGAATTCGACAAAATGTTGATATGGTCAATATATACCTCCAACTTAACAAATACTTGACTACTTGTCTAATACCTGAACTAGCGCATAGTACCTAGTGTCTGAAATAGTGTCCGACCACTATGTGAACTAAATGAACAACATGACTATGAACCATATGACTATGGAACTATGTCATTTCTAGAAAAATGAAGACCGGGAAACTCACCATGATCGATATAGAGCATAGGCTCAGAACAAAGATCCAGTATACCACACTCTTAACCAGGAAGCTCTCAGAGTCTGGAATCAAAAGCAAGCTCAGCACATTCACATTCATTGCAAAACCCCATCATTCATAATACTAACCTTCTAGCAATATGGCTCACGAAAACGTTTGGTTCTCCCACCCAAGAAACTACGGTAAGGGTTCTAGAAAGTGCAGAGTTTGCGCTTCTCACTCTGGTTTGATCAGAAAATACGGTTTGGACGTCTGCCGTCAATGTTTCAGAGAAAGAGCCTCTGACATTGGTTTCAACAAGTACCGTTAAGAGCATATTGTATAACGTGTATAAAGAATACAACATATAATTGTTACTACACTGTAGAAGTAGACCCAGTGAGTCTAATTGACCTTTATTAGGCTTACCTGTTCAAGCTACCAAACCTTTAGGTCTCATCACATGGTTCCATTAATATCATAATGCTATGATTCTGGTTATTCTGGCTATCTCTGATCATTCTGGCTATTCTGGGTATCACTCTGATCATTCTGGCTAATATTCTACCAGTGTATATGCTACTGAACACTTGCCAACTATTGGTATGACTACTTTAATCACAAGCCTATTTTTAAGCCTATTCAAGCCTTTTCAAATCTACAACTCCTATATACAATTACAAATTACGAATGTTTCCCATTAAATATCGACATTCAGAATCCATCGCCTCACTAAAGAGACCCGTCGGATAATAAACTTCCTATTGGGAATTGGTTACTCTGGGGAGTGCAATATATAGATATATATGGCAACGGTGATAACTTGACAATGTGCATCATCCCGTCGTGGCAAATACTCCCGGATACTTTTTGATTGGAGAAAAAAAGAGTCGATTTCGGGGGCATCGAGGGTGCCTTATATAGTCGTGTGTGCTGCGCACGACCGCGCGAATGGGGCTCCTGCGAAACATGCGTTATGAATTAGGTCTAGAAATGAGGAACTTTCGCACCCATACCAACCGAAGCCCTGGTCACCTTAAAGTGTAGCTCCCTATATATCCCAGGAACTTTTAACCATCCGATTTTATTTTCGTTCCCTAAAAATTTATAGTCACCTAAACTCTTTTTGATTATTGAAAACTTTAAGTTTCTTTTCTTTTTTTTATCTTTGGGTGGGTCGCTGGACTCTTGAGTCACTCTCTTGCGTAGTATTGCATTGAAGAAGTGGTTAGCTAATGCGTTTAAATAATGGATTCTTTTTATAGTTAAAAGTTTCTTTGACTGACTTCAAAATTTTAGTTTAAATAGTATCGGTTTCTATCCTCATCACACCAGTTTGAGTCAGTGGTATAACATACATCAAATAGATCAGTACCAGAAATGACAGTACCAGAAAGGTCAGTACCAGGAAGAGTATCATAGGAATTAGATGGCTGTCAATTAGAACTTTCTGAAGGTGGAAAAATTTCAAACTACTTCAATACCTGGAAGATTCAATATTATGTCACTTTTACTAAGTATACTTTAGTAATGTACTATACGAGGATTGAACACTACACTAATTTAGACTTGGTAATCTTGGCCTAATCTATTTTTACATCTTAGTTATTGTCTCTTAATAATCTTTCATCTAAGTTGTTTGCTACTGTATGGTTTAAGTCTCCTGCATTTGTCTATCCTTAAGTCTACATAAGAGCTCTTGTTCAACACCAAACACTCTACATGTAGATTCCTGTCCAGTGTTCTAGCACTTTTAGGAAAAATAACACTAGAAAGTTCTATATACTCGCTTTAATATTCAGTGTCCTATTTTAGTTTCATGTCTGTCTATATTCAGCTTCTTATCGCTACTCAAGTAAAATGCTACAATTTTTAGAATTATTATTAATGTTTGTGTCAGTGTTATTGGCAGTAGCTTTTTTAACAGTGGTAGAACGTAATACATTAGGTTACATGCAACGCCGTGTGGCTTATAGTGCTAATTGATGTCCTGGCTATTATTATTATTTGATTCAGCCGGCCAATCACAAATAAAAGTCTACCAGCCTGGTTATTTGTTTGTCAGAATCTAGTTCCACCACTCATTAATATATATATATATAAATACAATAAATGGCAGCACACCTTTAGTTTGCGTGGGTGCAACATTAGGTTTAATCATTACAAAGTGACACTAGCAATTATGGGCTTCTGAGTTTCCACTAACTCCTTTTTTTTTTTTTTACTGGAAAAAGACTACTCTTGCTATATTTCAAAGTCCTTCCACAAGGTGACTCAGTCAGAAATACTCTGTTATGACCATAGAACCACTCATTACCCTAACCTACTACAATAGAATCCATATTTATCTCTATTGTTTAATACTTTATACTTATTTTATTATTCGATAATCTATAATATACACTGCTTATATCTACAATGTGGCACTAAGCTGTACCACTCTCTATACTCAATAGAACACTATAATCACACCACCACTCACTACTAATAAAAGAACAGTGCTCAAGGCCCAATTAAAAAAAGAACAGTATTTGATGGGCACTATAAATTATTATTAAAGAACCCTAATAATAGACAGCTTAAATAGTACTATGAATCTTCACATAGTTTCACTGTGTCTATCATCACTGATGCTGCACTCACCAGGTGCGCACGCCTCCATGCCTTTCCAGAACCTTACTATTACAATTACATATATTATTATAATAATAATTATTTATTACTTCAAGTATTTTTCTGAGTTATCATACTTTAACACCATAAATATAAATCTAACACACTACCGAAATTTCACCAAATTCCAGGAAGACATAAACAGATACTCTTAAGTATGAGTAACACCGACCAGAGGCAGGCCGGTGCTGCGTGCATGGCGCGACTACAGAATCTCACGGTAGCGGACCACCACTCGTCTCTGACTCCATACATTTAGCCCCAAGGACCAATAGTCTTAGCGAGGCCCAGCAACTGCTCTACATAACACGTGTCTTTTCAAACATGTCCGGAAGAGGAGGCAAAGCACTTACCATTCTTGCCGTGGGTGCCGTTGGCTGGTACACGGGGGTCAAGTTCTGGCAACCACTTATTATGTACGTATAAATACCCACTCATCTAACCCATTCATTTGACCTACACATTTGACCTTCTTATACTAACAGTCAGTGAACAACTCCGCAAAGATGAAAACCTCCGTAAAGATATACCCTTGGATGAAATCGAAGATGATAGTCCTCAGAGCTGGGACGACTTGAAGCAGCAAATCAAGAAGGTGATTCGGCCCGAAACGGCAGTCCCGGTGCAGCAGATCGACACATCGGAAAACAACACCACCAGTGCAGAAAAATAGCCCTACTGTCAATAGTCCATTCGTAAATAGGCAATTAATAATAATCATAAAAAAAACAATATCTGGAGTGGAAAAATTAATAGCATCATCTCTACACTCATTAGTATCAGGTTATCATTTATGGTATCCTGCACACACTGCCAGGCATCTCAAGTCCATCTCATGAGAACAAAAATTTAAACCATCACACCCTACTGCCACACATGGGAAAATTGAAAAAAGGAAGAAAGAGTCTGAGGGGTAGGTACAATCCTGCAGCCAAGAAAGACGGCTCTTCGGTCAGCAGGCAAGATGCCAAGGATGAGTCGTTGCGCCAAACCAAAATCTTACCCTTGATAGCCAAGTTATCGTCATCCGCATCCAACGACCGTTCCGTGGCCCTTAGTGCCATCACGGTATTGGTGGAGGATGCCCGCATGAGAAGAATGCTTTTGAAGGAGAAATTGGTTCCTACGGTCATGGAACAGACCCTCCACGATTCCAATGATGAGCTTGTGGTGGAGTCGTTTGGCTTATTGAGGAACTTGACCATCGAGGAAGGCTACGAGGTGGCCAAGTACCTCTGGCGGTCCAATATTTGGGCACCCATCGAAAAGGGTCTTTCAAAAATCGAAAAGTCGCTTGAGTACATGAAATCAGACGCTAAGGCCTTGGACAAGAAGATCACCTACATGTTGTTCGACTTCATCGAGAACATTCTCTCGCTCATAGTGCTGATTGCCAGCTGCTCCGATGATCTTTACGATAGCATCTATGCCAAGGTGGGGCAGGTCACGGGTCTTGTCTTTAAGTTGCTCAACTGGAGCGTGGAGAAGCTCAAAACAACCAAGCTCTTCAATGCATTGCTAGACTTCATTTACGAATTTGCCTCGGACTCCGCCGACTTCATTCAAACATTGGCTGCCAGCCCCGAATTCTCCTTGCCTAATTTGGCCCACGCTCTCTCCCAGCCTGCACATGAGACCAACAACTTGGGCAAGCTTTACTTACAAGGAATCCAATTCCACTTTCTTGAAATCAACGGTGACTCTTCTCGCACCAAAGATGCAGCCTGTGGTGAGATCTTGACCAATATTTTGCTGACCATCACAAAAATCGACATAGAGCAAGTGGCTAAGAACTTATCTGCTACAGATAACGCAGCGGAGCCCATCCAGAAAATAGAGCTGGACGAAAAACCCAAGGACATCGATGTGGCATTCGGAGGAGAAGCTCCCGAAAAGACAATTGCTCGTGGTGACCTCCAGGCCATTGAGATTGCAATTGACTTGATCACCAGTATATGCGAATACGTCGCAATCAACGAGGCCGACTTCAAAGAACCAGTGGACTTGAGTGATGATCTCATAAACTTGCTCTTGAACACCGTTTTCCCTTCGTGTATGCATCTTCTAGTCTTTGACAAGGAACACTTGCAAGTCTTGCTGTTGACCACCAAGATCTTGGTGTGCCTCAACAACCTTTGCTGGCTCTTCTTATCAAATGCATCTATACCTGTGGACTGGTACACCAAACTCCCTCAATTATGGCAAGAGTGTGAACATGCCACCAAGTCCTCCGACAGAGAGGTACAGAAATTGAGCTTGGGTATCTTGTGGGCCATTTCCAAGACTGTGGGCCCAGAGGTCCGCGACAAGGTCTCATTGGCTGAGGTTACTAGCCTTTTGGACGAATGCAACTCCATCACCTCCAACATATCTGCCGAAAGCGAAACAGCTCTACTCGACTTTGAGTTTCTTCTATCTGCAGTTGGTTTCTTGGGAAGCGTGGCCCAAGTTATTGGGGATGTGGACATCACAAGGAAGGTCTCCGAATTCTTACTCAACCTCATTGGCCACTTCTCGGACCCCCAAAATAATGTCAAGCAAAGCAGGGCCCAGGAGATCCCCATCGAGTGTCTTAACTTGATCTACGATATTTTTGGCGACTGTGCCTACGACTACGACGAGCCTGTGTTCGTGCAAGGCAACTACCTCGAGACGTTGAGAAGTCTTGAGCCTAAAGTCAAGGCTTTATACAAGCAGATTGATAAGAACAGAAACGCAGCGCTCAAAGCTCGTGCAGAGGAGGCCTGGACAAACCTCGGACGGTTCATTGACTATAAGGTCAACGAGAGATCTTGAGTGAAGAATTATTGCATCTTATAAAGAATACTATTTACCAACCTCATTTCAAAAACTGTGGTCATCGATACCGCTCTCGTAGTCACTGAGATCTGAATCGCTCAACTGAAGCGAAGATAACGATGCAAGTTCTGGGGCCATGTCTTGGCTCTTGGCCTGTACACCCACCACACCCCAAGGAATCTGCGTCACTTCAGCTAATCTCTCAAGAATCTCTGTCATAGGAGTGAAAAGTCCAAACTGCTTATATTCTCCGTCATACGAGTGTAGCATACCAACAACACCTAGACCCTTGGTCTGAGAGGAACCCTTGACGTCTTCAAGTTTCGACAAGATCCACGCCCCACTATCACCGCCCGCGGCGAACGACGTTGTATTTTCCAAGGAATTCACAACAAACTCAGAGGAGTGGATAGCTCCGTCCATCCAATAGACAAGCTTGATTCCATTTAGATTTCCCTTGGTAAGCTTGGTGGTCGACCCGTACTTGAATACAGGAAGGCCCCGGTGGTTTGTTGTGTTGGTATAACGCATTGGGGAAGTGGAAACAAATGAGTCGACTTCTTTCACCGTCCTAGCATTGACCTCTTTGGCATATCTCTGTAGATCCACCACTTGTCGCACATATAGATTGTCGAAGATCAAAGCAGGATCATACTCGTTGAAAGCGACATCGTCGCCGAGATAATTCTGATCACACTGGAATGCCTTGTTTACCTTGATGATGGCCAAATCACTCAAACGTTTCTCTAGAAATGTCTTACCATTGCTGGTGATTTTGGCCGGGATAAGCGTACGCTCGCCCCAGATGATTTGTCCAAATCGGTGTTTTGGAAAGTTCTTAGTCTCGGTCACTTGTTTCTTTGTTACCGGATCAATGGTATTTACCGTTCTTGCAGGGAAGACGGAATCAATCTGTTTCAAAATAGACCCATAAGCTACGCTTGATTCCGTAGCACTTTGTGACTTTTCATCAGCACACGATTTTTCATACTCCGTCATAAGAGCTTTTTTGTAAAGCCCTATCAAAACAGACAGTGGCGATGAGATTTGAGGGTACTCCTCGCCAATTCGTCCATCTAAGCACACATGGCCACAAGATATAGAGAACTTCGAGTCTGCATACGACAGAAGGTGAGGTTGTTTCTTCTTGTCGATTATTGGGTATAAGAATCCTCCCATAGTACCACTAAGTCTAGCAGAAGACTCCGCCGAGAGTGAAAGAGACATGGGAGGTTTTTTGGAGTCTGCAGGATACCTGAACGGCAATTTGAATTTTTGAAGGTAGATTTCGGGATTGATTTCGGGCTGGTTAGACTGGTCAGCAGGGGCAGGCTTGAGCGAAGCCAAGTCAATTCTGTTTTTGACCAAAATAACGTGCACATCATCGAAAAGATCCCGGATAGAAGAGATTTCTCGGAGATGGCGTTCTTCAATATTGGGGTACCCGAAGTATAAGCAAATAACACACATGGATTTGCTTATTCCACGAAGAATAGGTGCAATAAAGGAACCGTTTTGTTCATTCATCTTTATTGGAGATTGTGAGATCCGGTCAAGGATTTTCGCCAAAAGCCCTTCATTAGGGTACGGCTTGCCATCATTAGACCCAATAGCCATGTTCTGTGGGTTGAGAGAGCCCGAATGGGGGACCTTAGACTTTCCCAAAGTGGTGTTTTTCAACGTGGCACAAAAGTCGCTGAAATCTCGACTTAAAATCAACTTCAACTGAAGATACGCTTCATCGTTCAAGAGATTATCATAGAAATGTAGGAACACCTTGAGTATTTTCCTCACATCACCATTATTATAGGAGTCAAACAGCCATGGGCCAGCAATAT
Organism: Metschnikowia lochheadii; assembly: GCA_002370915.1. Classification (NCBI taxonomy): domain Eukaryota; kingdom Fungi; phylum Ascomycota; class Pichiomycetes; order Serinales; family Metschnikowiaceae; genus Metschnikowia; species Metschnikowia lochheadii. Next base: position 62,981 of record NLAW01001883.1, on the reverse strand, counting down.
CCATAGAATTTATGCTCTTGTTATGTTCCTTGAGACTATTGATGAAGCTCAACGTGGTATTGGACAAGTTGGATACAGATGTGGCATATTGACCTTGCACATACAAAACCTCAAGACAAAGATGGTGAAGTTTATCAGCAATCACTTCGGAATTCAAAACGCCGCCGGCCTCTTCCTTGGTTTCTTCGGGGGTGTCGAGAATCTGCAACGGCTGAGAAGTATTTTGGTATTGTTTCCTAGGCTTAGATCTCTGACTGGAGAGATACGACGACTGCTTGGTGGAGCTGGAGAATTTGCTGGAAAACACCGATTTGGATCTATTCTGCGATATCTCCGTCACAAAAGACTCGCTATAAGTGATGGACGGGTTGATTTCTAACTTGACGTCGTTGGTGAAGCGACCCGAGGACGAGTTTTCGAACATGGGCTTGAGGTTCTGGAGCGACTCGGACTCGGATGCCACCGAAGAGCCCCCAGCAATGGAGCCTGAATCGGGATCGGGTGCAGCCCCTTTTTTCAGCTTACTCAAGAACCTCTTCATGGTAACTATGGGTATTGGATGGGTGCGGGTGTTGATGCTAATGTCACCTATACAAAGATGCGCAAGAGTCTCGTGACCTGAGAAGGTGAAATTAGGCAATTCCAAGGAATCAGGTACTAAGTCGGATGAAAAACCCTCCAAAACCCGGACACATGGAAGTTTTCCTTTTCTTATTCCAAAGAGCCAATTTTTTTCTTTTTATTCATGTGCTACGTATTTTATTTGTCGGAATGTAGTTCTGGACGCTTTTATGAGGTGATTTTTACCAAAGTGCAGAAAAATTGCGTGAGGTGATAATTTATGGTTTTAACAATGCTCCGGGTCAAAGGTGGGTAAAATCGATAACAAGTCAAATTAACATATTTAAAAAGGGAAAGCCTACATCTGTAAAATTCCCTCTTTAGTCAGTAGATGCAACAACTTTGTAGTGTCGGCATGCGGCAGGGAATGGGACCCCAATTTCTGGGGAAGCCCAGTTCGCGACCTTGAAATACCTGCAAGTGAAATCGGCCCTGACACCAACAATCCTTTCTTACCACTGTTCCTCGATCGGCGCCCAATATTTTCCATCTCCCTCTTCCTAGCACAAGGTATCACATATAATAACGGCACTACTCGAAAGCCTTATATCCTTCTCCAATGCCCGTATACTCAGTCTCCCATGTGGAAAACGTCAGGATCTGTGTGATCATGGTGGGCTTGCCCGCCCGAGGCAAGTCGTTGATCGCCCAAAAAATCGTTCGATATCTTCTGTGGCTTTCCATCGAATCCAAATGCTTCAACGTCGGCTCGTATCGTCGAAACTTAGCTGGCTCTCAACTCGTCACCGCCGACTTCTTCAGCCCCGACAATGTTGAGGGCTTGAGTACCCGGAAGAAGGCTATTGACATGGCCATTGCCGATATGATGGAATGGTTTACAGAACAAAATGGAGTGGTTGGGATTATTGACGCTACAAACTCCACCAAGGCCAGAAGAGCGGAGCTTCTCAAGTTGTGTCGCGAGAACTTAATCGAGCCCATATTCTTGGAGAGCTGGTGTGACGACAAGGACCTTATCTTGCAAAATATCGCAGATGTCAAGACGACTTCGCCGGACTATACTGACGTGGACCCCAAGACCGCCACCCTGGACTTCTTAAAGAGAATTGAACAATACGAGAAGAACTACGAAACCTTGAATGTTGACGATGACGGCGACTTGACGTTCATCAAGCTCGTCAACGTTGGATCGCAAATCATTGTCAACAGAATTGAGAGCTATTTGGAGTCTCGGATTGTTTATTACGTAATGAACTTGCATATCAAACCAAGAAGTATTTGGTTGCTGAGACACGGAGAGTCCGAGTACAACCTCACCGGACAAATTGGCGGAGACTCCAACCTATCAGAACGGGGCATGCGGTACGCCAAGAAACTCCCAGACTTGGTCCTCAAGTCGTTGGGCGAAGAACATAAACACACCAACTTGACGGTGTGGACATCCACCCTTAAAAGAACACAGCAAACCGCTTCGTTCTTGCCGTACAAGAGGAAATTGGAATGGAAAGCACTAGACGAGTTGGATGCCGGAGAATGCGACGGCATGACCTACGAAGAAATCGAGGAGAAGTTCCCCGAAGATTTCAAGGCCAGAGACGACAACAAGTACGAGTACAGGTACCGTGGAGGCGAATCGTACCGGGACATTGTGATTCGGTTAGAGCCCATCATCATGGAGTTGGAACGGCAGGAAAACATCCTTATCATCACCCACCAAGCGGTATTGCGGTGCTTGTATGCTTACTTCATGAACGTACCACAAGAGGAGAGTCCATGGATGTCGATTCCCTTGCACACGTTGATCAAATTGGAGCCTCGGGCATACCTGACGCTCGTGTCACGTATCAAGGCCGATATACCTGCTGTGAGCACATACAAGGAGAAAGGCACTTCGCAGCTCGGGGAGCTGGAGATCGGTGCATCCATCAGCAGAGACTTGATCAGCAACAGCGCTGACAAATAGCGGCAGCCTAGAATCATCTACATGTAACACATAATATTAGGTTCTTAGTAGTATAGTACAGTCGATTTTCCGTGCGACAATCCTTTTCAGTTGGCATTGGCATATCTCTTTGCCTGCTCCTTGACTTTCTTCTCGTAGGTAGCCCTGTCTTTGCTGAAGGCCTTCCATGCGGGTTCCTGCGCAGGCGAGTCGGGGTTAGGGTTTGTAAGAAGCTCCTGGATACCCAACACAATCTGCTTCAAAGTGATGGCGGGCCGCCAGTCCTGAGACTCATTCAAAATGGACAAGCACACCGTACCACTAGGGTAAACGTTGGGGTGGTAGAAGCCTGGTGGAAACATCACCTTAGGCGGTTTCGAGGGGTATTCGTCGGAAAACGAAATGCTAACCGGGTAGGTTGCATTTGCCCAAAGGGTATTTGCCTTTCCTGGGATGCCAGCGTCCCAACGGGTCAAGTCTAAGGAGCCGTCTTCGGCCTTGCGGGGGAGAGCGTAGAACCCAAAGGGGTGATCTTTTCTCCAGTGCTTTCTTTCTTGCTGTAGGCGAGTGTTGCAGAGCGACATGTGGTGTAGGACACTAAGATGGGTGATAACAAGTTGGACCTCCGCGCTTTGTTGTGGTTTTTTTTCGCCCATGGCCCTGGGCGTCGCGAGACGTAAGGACCGCAACACCCCAGGCTGCAAATTTTGCTCTCCATGTGCCAAGTTCCCCCCAGCTTCAGTCCAACAGCCCAATAGCATTCTTAAGACTAGTTCATTTCCTTATCCTGCTCATTCTTTTCAAACACACGTTTCCCAAATTTCATCATGTTCATTTATCATTTCGTCTTGTTTCTTAATCAATACTGTTATTCTTAACTGAGTAGATGAGCGGCATTTATTCCGCGAAATCTCTCAAAGCAGGTAAGAGAAGCTGGATTCGAACCATTGTATAGATCGACATAAGTATCCATGATTAAGATCTGAATTTCCACACAGACTCATATTCTCAGACTCATATTCCTAGATCTTATTATCAGACTCAAATTATAGTGTACCTTAGTTTCTATTTGTTGGTACCAAGGTGTGTAGTATAGCCATGTTATAGGGTTAGTCCGCACCACAGAGCTCTGACTTCTCACACGACTACTGGCCCACACTCTAAAAGCATCCTAAACTGCACGCTAAAAGCACGCTAAACAGCTACCAGTCATATACCTCATAAAACCAACCATTAAGAGCCCCCAGTACTTCAATAATAAAAGAATCACTTCATATCAATTGATATCAGTATTTTGATTTATATAATTATTTTGATTCGTATCAATTCATATTGATTCATGTTAGATCCACCATAGGTAGTGCCCTACCTATTGAGGTATTTCAAAGCCTATTCTGTCTAATCTTAACAATGGCCACTTCAAGACTGCGCCCCAGCGTTCATCGCTATTGTTGTCGAGCTAAGCCTCACGCACCACTATATAAACACCTCAGATTCCTTCCTTGGAGGAATCATCGGCGAATGAACATAGTAACTAGAGTACCTGACGTAACCGGAGCCTAACAATTCATCTCATTATATTGATTCCTATTATTATATTGAATCATACAATTATGTCGATTCGAATCAATACATTTCCAAAAAAATTTTATGTTTGATTTTTGGTTGATTTCTGGGGTATAATTTTTGGGGGGTGTCTGTCTTATGGTGTTTCACGTGTTTGGGACCTTTGGCCTTTTTCTCATTTCAGCGCGGGGTGAGGGACAAGTGAGGGACAGACCACGGCTCCTCCGCACTTTGACCGCTGCGCGTGGGTTTCTGCGACTCCACCACTCTCCAAACAGACTTCGTTTCTCCACACCCACGGCTTATTTCCCCACCTCCAAGGTTTTGTTTTCCCCACATACACAAACCTTGTTTCTAGACCACCTGAAATAGATTGCTAGATACCCACATAAATAATGTCCGAGCCCGAGAAAGTCAAACCCGTGTCTGCACCAGAAGACGATGATTTGGATGAGTTATTGGACGAGTTTGACGAGCAGGTCTTGAGCCAGCCGCCTGGCGCCGCCACTGACCAAACTGAGCCTGCTAAAAAACCAGAGGCTAATGAGCTTAAACACAATATCGATGAGTTGGTCAAGGATCTCAAGATCGAGGACCCGGAAGCCAAGAAACAGTTCGAAACCTTGGTCAAGCAGTTCGAGGAGACCCACATGGAAGAGGCCGCCAAGGCTCTGCAGCCGCAAAACTTTGATAATGTCATGAAGGAGACTATGGAGCGTTTGAAGAAGTCGGGCGAGACCGTGGACGAACAGTTGAAGAATGACACCTTGAGTGGGAACCCAGAAGATATGATCTCTCAGTTGTTGGCTGGCCTTGGAGGGGGCGAAGGTGAAGGCGACTTTGACATGACCAAGCTCTTGACGGATATGTTGGAGCAATTGTCGCTGAAGGAAGTGCTTTACGAGCCCATCAAAGACCTTAACACCAAGTTCCCAGACTACTTAAAGGAGTCTAAGGAGAAACTCTCCGCAGACGACTACGACCGCTACTCCAAGCAGTATGACATCACCAACGATATCTTAACTGTTTTCGAGGGCCCTAGCTATGATAACGACAACATGCAGCACAGGGAGAAGGTCAACAGCTTGCTAGAATCATTACAGGAATTGGGTAACCCCCCAACAGAATTAGTTGGCGACGACTCGGATTTCCCTGGCTTTGGCGGTTTGGGCGGTTTGGGTGGCAAGGACGCCGGCTTAGACTTCAACTCCAAGGACCTTCCCGGGAACTTTGAGAAGGACCTAGAGGAAGGGTGCAAGCAGACTTGAACTATAAATCTACTATCCTACAATCCTGTATTTATCAACATCGACCAGCAATCTGTACCAACAGAATCTGTACAAGAAGATCAATTATATTTCTAATCCACTGCGCCCGGCGAACTCCAGGTAGTATTCGAGCATTTCAGGTGTAATACCCTTTGAAATACTCTTCAATGCATGTTCAAAGTGATGTTCCTTCACATTGGTGGCATTCTTATCCTCCATGATAGCTGCTAGTCCTGCCTCCTGACACAAGAGGGCCACCTCTGCTCCGGAACACCCATCGGTGGCATCTGCAAGCCTAGTAAATAGATCTTCACTCAGCTCCACATGGAAATCCTTACACCGATTCTGTATGAGATTCAACCGGGCTGCATGATCTGGAGGTGCAACGTAGATGTGTCTATCCAAACGTCCTGGCCGAAGAAGAGCTGAATCGATTTCTGATGGCCGGTTAGTGGCAGCTACCACTATGACCCCATTCAATTCCTCCACACCATCTATTTCATTAAGCAACGAAGTAAGCACGTTCTGCGCAGCCAGAGTCAGAGCTTCATCTCTTGAAGAGGCCAAAGCATCGATCTCGTCAAAAAATATGATCGAAGGTGCTGCTGCTCTGGCCTTGCGGAAGATTTCTCTTACCGTACGCTCACTCTCTCCCACGAACTTGTTCAAGATCTCAGGACCCTTGACAGCCAAGAAGTTAAGGCCCGATTCATGGGCTAGAGCCTTGGCAGTGAGTGTTTTCGAGCATCCTGGAGGTCCATATAAGAGCACACCTTTGGGGGACGAGATGCCAAGCCGTGCAAAAGTATCTGCAGCTTCCAACGGGAGCTGAACGACTTCGGTGAGTTTTTGCTTCAAGTCTTCTTGGCCCGAAATATCGTCCCACGTGACTTTGGGCATTTCCAAGAAGATCTCTCTCATGGCTGAAGGCCTTACCTCCACGAGAGCAGCCTCTAGGTCACATACCTGGACCTTTGTATCTAGACCTTGCAAATTGGCCATATTGGAGAATAAAGCTTGGCCCTCTCCTATTCCTCTAGAGATGGCTTTCATCACAGCTTCCCTGCACAAGGCAGAGAGGTCAGCCCCAACGTAACCGTGGGTCTTCAGTGCAATGCTAAGGACCTCTTCCTGCAGGACGTTACATCTCTCCGAGTTCATTTTGGAGAGCTGTTTCTGAAGGATTTGGGCCCTTGCATCGACATCAGGGATCCCGATCTCCACTTCTTGGTCAAAACGACCAGGACGCCGAAGAGCTGGGTCAATCGAATTGGGCCGGTTAGTAGCCCCGACCACAACCACTCGTCCAGCATCTCCCATTCCATCCATCATGGTCAAGAGTGTGGCCACAACACGAGACTCAGTCTCTCCAGCATCGTCCAGGCCTCGGCGAGGTGCCAAAGAATCGATCTCATCCATAAAGATGATCGAGGGCTGGTACTTCACTGCTTCGGCAAACATATCACGAAGGGCATTTTCGGTCTCGCCCAAATACTTCGACACAATCAGCGGGCCATTGACCATGAGAACGTGAGCATCGGATTCATGTGCTACACAGCGAAGCAACATGGTTTTTCCTGTTCCTGGAGGTCCATGAAGAAGTATGCCTCTAGGAGGAGAAATGCCAAAGTCAGAAAAGAGGTTTGAATGGTGCAAGGGTAATTGCACAGTAGAACGAAGAAGTGCAATGGACTTATCAAGTCCACCGACCTGGTCAAATGCAAACTGACGGGGCAATTTGGGGTGGAGGGCCATATTTATATCATGTGAGCAAACCTCCACCTCAGTGGTGCCAATACAAAGGAAAGGCGGAGACACAAAGCCATCATCTGTGGATGTAGATAAAGAAAGGCCAGCCATTTGATTGGCCACGGAATCCACGGAATTGGCCGTCTGTTTCTGTACAACATCAACCACTCTAACCAGTTGGTCTTGGCACGTGACAAGTAGACCTGGGTTGACCACACCCATTGAAGTCAAAGCATTTTTAATTTCGTTTATATCCACCTGAATTTCACTGAACACCCGGACCTTCTGTGCAAACAGAGGCGGTTTCTGGTACGCAGCAAAAGATACCCGATCTCCCAAGAGTATGCCTGAAAGAAGCCTCAATTCCCGGGGGATTTGCACAACATTCATATCTTGGTCCTCGCCAAAAAGCTTCAATGTAGCAAGCACTCCTGCAACTCCTTCCTTGTTAACCACCACAAACTGACCTTGGGTGAGCTCCATTGCCAGGGCCACCTCTGGGTGGATCCATACCGTAGCCAGCCCAGATGGGGCCGGCCGGGCAATATACAGTTTGGGCAATTTGATTTTTTTCTCTGCTACAGGAGCAGCAGGACTAGAGCCTGTAGTTTTCTTTTTTGCCTTAGACGACATGAGGTAATTGTCCGAATTACTATGGAACAGCCAGTTGGCACACTAGAAGTAGTCGCTCCGATAGAAGAAGATGAGCCTTGCATGCAGTGCAAGTGAATCCATATAAGCAGTACAAGAGTAATATTCAAGGCACATCATGTGATTTATATAGTAATGGTGATTTTGGTTTTTGTGTCACTTTGGAATTTACCACTTTTTAATATCATATCATCAGTTAGTATTACTTGGTCTATGGTGGTCTATGGTGCTCAGTCATTACCATCCACTCACTAAGACTCGCATCACATCACATCTCACTCACTCACATCACTCTCACTCATACTACCCATATACACATACTAATACACTATTGTACCATTCACTCATCAATACATTGGTACAAAAACACACTCATTCATTGATTATACAATTCACTATTACACTCCTGTTGATAATACTACATTAGTACTATACTGACACTAGTACTATACTCACACTAGTACTATACTGACCATACTGATACCATATCCATGCGACCCTCATGTCTTCGGCGATGTGTGGAAACCATACTGAACCGAGATCTCTTTCTCAAAAATATTGCCATGAATAGCTTCAGGAAAAACCTTGATTCCTTGCAGCCTCTCGGCTACATTTCTCCCCTCATGGACGGCCACGAGTACCCCGTGTACTCCAATATCTTGGAGAGGCTCAGTCTAGATCCAGGCATGGAGTCGCTCCTACAGACGCGGTCCAACCGTATCCAAGAATTCTTGGGCCTGCGCTTAACTCTTCTGTTCCAAGAGCTCATATGTGTCATATGTGGTCTTTCCAACATGGACATCCGCACCAATTTGCTACCCACAAGCTCGGAATATGGAAACACCACCATCAAGCAGGATGTGGTGCGCAACCTAGGGTCCCGGTTCTTTGAGCTCCATTGTATGCTGGGCACCATCTTTGCTGATCTTCAACATCTCTCACAGTCGACCGAAGAGCTTGAAAACTCGCTTCAGTTATTTGTCGATCCCAACTACTTGGCCATGCGATTCATGAAGCTCAATTCTTTGGATAAGTGTGTGGTGCCATACCGAGGTGCTCACTCTGCAGGCTTTGTTGAAAACCCAGACAGTGTTCGGAAGAGCATTATGGAAAAGGCCACCGTGGCAAGTTTTTATACCATGATAGGCCTCTTGGTAGTTAAGTTTGGCTCGCGGGAAGTTCTCCTGACGTTCTGGCAACTGAAGATTCTTAACTCCAGCTCGGGCATATTGCGCATCATCGCCTCCAAAGATAAGCCTTAATATTTTGATGGGTGATATTTATTCTGATTATATATATAAAGATGCACAGAAGACGATGTCTCGCTTGATGCGTTCCTGTGCCTCTGACATCTTGGAATGGAGAACGGAATCTCCCACAATGCTTGCGGCATTCTTCACCTGCCGACAAATTTCATCTAACCTGGTAATCACTCTGACAATGGTACCCTCCAGCTCCACGCTGATTTGCATGATTTCCTTAAAGGTCATTCCCTTGGCCCATTCATAGACAACATTCACCAATGCAAACCTTTTGCGCTCCAAGAACTCTTCCTCTTCCGAAGAAAGCGAGACCTGATGCTCGGTGTAGATATTAAGTAATTTCTCTGTGATGCACCGAATCTTCTCTTTTCCTCTTTCTAATCTTGGTGTGATTGGTGGGTCCTCTTCATCTTTGGTCCGTCCTTCATACACGAAACAAGAGAGTAACGCCACAATCTCCTCGGGCTCAAAGTCTCCCAAGAAGTTGTCTAGGATAAGTTCTGTCAACACCAATTCCCAGCCCGAGTTGATTTCACATGCAACTCGGCCCTTAAGCATGACATTCTGGTTCTTGTCAATAAACTCCAAGTGTTCCAACACCTTCAATCTCTGCTCGTAGTCAGGCAACAACTCCAAGTTTTCGTCCGACATCAACACATTCAACGAGTCGATGTTAGTCTTTATGGTTTCACGCCTCTTAATTTTCGCGTAGAATTCTTTGAATTCGGGTTTGTTGTATGCACAGAGGCTTTCAAAATCCTCCTTGATTTCATCGATACGCTTCAATTGATCGAGTAACGAGAACTTGACTGACGACTTCAAGACAATACTCCTGAGGCGGGGGAAGAAGCGAACCACCATTCTAAAAGACTGCTCCACTTTTTCCACCTCCTCTTTGTCTTGCTTCAATATGTGCTTCATGTTCACGTTCATGGTATAGAGACTGGCGAATTGGATCTTGCTGAGGGGAACACTTGTAAGACGCAAGTTGCCTTTAAATTTGACTTCTGGCATCACTTGCTTAATGTAGTTCTCGCTGGGGAAGTAGGGCAACCCGTACGTCCTGCTGACCTCCTCGTATTCTTTGCCATGGTCAAAAGTCATGAAGATGATACACTGGTGGGCCAAATCATTTTTGACCACGATTCCACATCTAACGACTCCATCATCATCCTCAAAAACCGTAAGTTTTCCTATAACAAACACCCGGCCCACTGCCTTCTCCAGCATTTGCATCTCATGACAAACCTTGCCGTAGATTTCCTTGTACTCATTCATGAGTGAATAAGATTTCTGGAAGTCATCAAGGTATTTTGACTCTTTGAGCGTGAGACCCTTCAAAGTTTCACTGAGCTCTTCAATCTTATTCTTATGCTCTGGCAAGAGAGTTTGCGTGGAGTTTTCACTGAAAGAATGCTTGATCATCTCCTCCACACGAAGTGCTTCGATTCTCAACAAATTCAAGATCATGTTGTAAGTCAACCTGAATTGTGAGGAGAGTTTGGTTGGTTTGCCCAATGTCACATCCTTGAAATCCGCAGGCTGGAGTGGCTGTTTAAAAGACATAACGATCACTGTTCCTGTAGTGTCTAGACCTCTTCTTCCTGCTCTTCCTGCCATTTGCGTGAACTCTCCAGGGAACAAGTTTCTGAAGCCTCTTCCATCGTGTTTTCTCAATTCACAGAACACAACTGTTCTGGTGGGCAAGTTTAAACCCATGGCAAAAGTTTCCGTAGCGAACAAAACCTTCACCAAGGATTTAGCAAAAAGAATCTCGATACACTCTTTGACTATGGGCAACAAACCTCCGTGGTGAACAGCAATGCCTCGACTAAGCAAGTCTCTGATTTTTAGAATTTGCGGCAATTCTCTATCCTCCTTTTTCAACCGTGCCACAGCACGATCTATGAACATGTGGATCTCTGATCTTTCCCTGGCATTACAAAAGTTCACACCACTCAAAGTATCGACGTAGTCTTCGCACCTTTTCTTTGAAAAGACGAAAATCACCACCGGGAGTAATTTATTGGAATGGAGGTATTGCACCAAGTTCGTCCAGGTGTTTTTGTTTGGTCCATCTCTAATGAAAGCGGCTCTGGAAGTGCCTGCAGCACCTCCACGGCCTCCACCTCTATTTCCTCCACGAGCAGTACCACCAGGTCCTCTTCTAGAACCAGTGCCCATGACTGCTTTGGGAGGCACGTTTTTGTTATCTGGCTCTAAAATATCTCTGTGTTTTCTGAATTCCGAGTCACTGAACACACCATTTGCGTTGATTGCTTTGTACAAGTCATTCTTGGCCCAGATGAAGATCTCCAACGGGACTGGTCTTTTTGGAGTGGAGATCACGTAAATATCCTTTCTTTTGGTTCTTCCCACCCAGTTGGCAAACTCGTAGGTGTTGGGCACAGTGGCAGATAAGAGAATGAACTTCACGTGGTCCGGAAGCATAATGATCACCTCCTCCCACACCACACCACGATCGATATCGTTGACATAATGAACCTCATCAAAAATAACAAACTCTACGTCTCGGATAAGGTCTGCACCTCTGTACAACATAGACCGCAAGATTTCGGTGGTCATGATCAAGCAATTGGCATCGGGGTTTATTTGCACATCACCGGTGATGAGCCCAATATCCATTCCCTTAAAAGTTTCCTTGAAATCTCTGAATTTTTGATTGGACAATGCTTTGATGGGCGACGTGTAGATAGTTTTGGTCATGTTTCTAGCAGCCATGGCAATGGCATACTCTGCCACCACCGTCTTACCAGCGGACGTATGTGCAGCCACAAACACCGAATCGCCTTGCTCCAAATGGTAAACGGCTTCTTTCTGAAATGTGTCCAACTCAAACGGCCATTTGCGGGCCATGTTCGGCACGATCTCGTCGAAATTATCGAGCTTATGGTTGAGGTCCACCACATGGGCCCAATCGCGCTTCACCTCTACCTCCGCATCCATCTGCTGCTGAATTACTCTGTAGTCGGGAGGAATGTATTCATCGAGTTCCTGGAGATCATGGAACCTGTGGTCATCCAAGGCATCGTCATGGACCTGGGCCTTATGGTCTTCCTCTTCGTCCAGCTCATGCCGGGTTTCCGGGTCCAAGCCCTCCATGGGCTCTTTTGCATCCGATTGCAACGTCAATCCCCTCAGCATTCCCTGTGGAACATCAAAGAGACCCTGGGAGTTTCGACGTAAATACTGGAACTCCGATGCTGCCCGAGACGCATTGAGTGTCTGGTTGGTCTGAGTTTTGTTGAAGAGCCCTCCCGGTTGAAACGGCAAGAAATTGGTTTTGCCTTGGACGGAATCTTGCTTGGGCCCGGGCTTTCTGTTGATGGAAAGCGAGTTGGTGGCATTGGCATTGTCCACTTCTGATAGACGGAGTTCTTCCTCAAAGCCAGTGACAGCGCCTTCAATACCGCCTCTTTTAAAACGGAAAGATGTTCGGCAAATAGGTTCTGGTTGCACGAGAAGCTGCAGAAAGATCCTTTGTTTGTCGATATTGGGGATAGATTGTACGAGGCCAAGAACATCCCAATTGAGCTGGTGGGAAGGCTTAAGCAATTCTTGCGAAAGCTCGTCAAGAAAAGTGCCCTTGGTGGGATCGGTTCCCAAGTTGAGAATCTCTTTTGGATTCAAGTCTTCAACGGCCATGCTGCGTGTATAATGGGTGAGTAGTAGTATGTATTATGAGTGCTCTCTGGGTCTACACTTACAAGTTTTAGATATGCGAAATGCGCACTACCTACTGAGTAGCTGATATCAATAATGACACCTCTTTATCCAAGTCTTCGACCTATAATTTTGGCTTGCTGGCATTGATGCCGCCGGCGGTGGCTTCGGAGTTCACCTCCAACTTCCCATTGTCGTCCTCGCCCGTGCCTTTACCAAAAAACACTACTGTCACGGTCAAGTCGTCTCTGTAGCGTCGCGACACTGGGTTTGGAATGGAGATAAGCATCAGGGTTTGCTCCCGGGAGCCTCCGTTGGACAATGCGTTTCTAATAAGATGCGTTGACACATTCTTGTCCTCCAAAAGAAATCCGTTTTGCGATGAATGCCTGTTCTTACGGAACGGCTGCTTGTTGGTCTTGTCCGATGTTATATCTTCAACCTCTGGTAACCCTTTATCATTGGATCCAAAGACGTTCCATAAGGACTTTGTAGGCTTAACCATTTTTTCTTTCTCCATCCATTTTACCACAAGCCCGATGATCTCTTCATTCGAGAGCATTTCATACAACCCGTCCGAGGCCATGACCAAAAAGTCGTTGTTTTCGGGGCTGATCTTAGTAGTGGTGATCACTGGCTCAGCAGTCACGTATGGCGGCGACGTAAGGTTTTTGGGGAGCCTCCTTCCGAAGAATTGCTTATATATTCTCTCCTGGATTCTGGCTGGAAGCTTGTAACGGCAGTCGCCGAAAGCTCTGGAGGGTTCCAATGTGCCCAAGACTCTTCCGTTTTTTATAACACTGGGCTCATTAGGATGCTCCGAAATAATACGCGCCACTTCTGTAGGGTTGGAGCCGGTCTGATCTATGCTCAATTGTCTGACGGCCCATTTGTTATCTTTGAACGAGCCCAACAAGGCTCTGGAGTCGCCAGTCACGGCCACCTTCAAGATCTTGGAGTTTGTATCGTAGAAAGAAAGAAGGGCACAAGAGCCTGATAGAGCAGGCATCAATAACTCAGCCGCCTTGGCCTTGTTGTTGTCGTTCAAAAGACTCTCGATGTTCTTGTTGACAATCTCGTGATCTAGCTTCAAAAAGCCGTTTTTGATGGCCTGATCTATGGTGGCACTGTTGGGAACATAACGCAAGTTTTCTTCCTTGGCGGCTGGCTTGAAGATGGTACCGAATTCATGCACAATGTACAGAATCAACTGATCACGTAACTTGGACGAAGTGGTCCATCCACCGTGGCCATCGAACACTCCGAAAAACATCCAATCCGTGGAAGCCTTGACATTGTTATCCTGTAAAATGGGCACCTGGATAATCTCTTCGGCCCTGTCGTCTTCAATAGGCGAATTGGAGGGAAGCTGGCATATATCATACCTCGTGACACCCTTGCCTCTGCTGACATGGTAGGATTCCTCGAACTGCCTAAGCTTTGCACTGACTTGGTCTTCATTCAACAAAAAAATGCCCTCCTTGTGTTGCTGGGCACCCAAACTATTCTTCTTAATGGAGCTTGTGGTGGCCGAAAAGTACCGCTTGTCACTGACATCTTCTGAAGGCTTGTAGAATCTCAGACTGGAAGTTCCTCCCAAAGAAGGGGGCACACTATCCAATTTATAGTGTTTGGAAGGCGCCAAAGTCACATAGGAACTCACAAGGACGATTCCAGAGACGATTGCCACATATCTCTTGTTGAAGAGCTTGGAGGGCTGAGAGCCTAAGGCCAGGCTGGATAAGAGTTTCTTGGAGGCGTGTAGCGGGCGGGTGATCAAGTATTTTAGCTTGGGCTTCGGGGTGAAGAAGATCATGTTGAAACACGAGTTTGCTGTGGCTGGAGGAGCAGGAAATGGTGGGGATCACCTCTCTTAGGGGTTACGTTATATGCCCGACCAGTGCGAGCCATAGAGAGCTGGCTGGTTGCGAGCGCTGTCGCCGCATACTCACTCTATAGTATTACAGCGGAGCACAGTACAGTACAGTACAGCACAGTACTACAGTACTACAGTACTACAGTACTACAGTACTACAGTAATACAATTATACTTCTGGGTTACTTGTCCTTGGTATGGATTTTTGGATTGAAGCTCTGGATGAAGAAATCTTGGGTTTATTATTTAGGTTATTCCGGTGTATGGTATAGTTGGCTAGCACACAATGGAGCGAGTTGCTGTGAGCAAAGATGTCCAAACATCTAAATTACCAGTAAAAACTAACATCTATATGGGTAGTACACGACAAATGGTGGATCTAACAAGTACATTACCACCATCTCTCTATTTTATTTACTGAAGTATTCTATTAAGTATTGAAATCTACTACTGAAGAAGACGGTATTTCACCATCCTGACCGTACTACTGCACTACACTACTGTACTACTCAGTACTCACTTACATATTCCACCACAATGTACTATACTACTACACTACTACACTACTACACTACTACACTACTACACTACTACACTACTACACTACTACACTACTACACTACTACACTACTATTCTAAATATACTAATATACTAACTATATTAACTATATTAACTATGCTAAATATACTAAATATACTAATATACTAACTATATTAACTATATTAACTATGCTAAATATACTAATATACTAACTATATTAACTATATTAACTATGCTACTATGCCACTACACTACTATGCTACTACACTACTATACTAACTATACTAACTATACTAACTATACTAACTATACTAACTATACTAACTATACTAACTATACTAACTATATTAGTCTCAAGATCTTAGAGTATAGGTTTAGTACAATGGTATAGCTGTATTGAGATACACAGGTGAACAGGAAACACGTTAAAACCTAATCTAGTCTATGTAAATGACCCTACTCTAGAGTGTGTTTACTACTACTACTACTACTACTACTACTACTACTACTACTACTACTACTAGCATGACACTATCATACTCTTCACTACTATGATACTGTCATCAAGAGACTAAGAGCTATACAAATATTCAGAGTATCAGAAAGCACAATGAACTTGAACGTTGTAATGTCTTAGGCGTGTAATAATGTTTTAGTAGTATCCTAGTAGACTAGTAGACTAGTAAGTAGTACAGTAGTACATAGAGTCCAGTGACTTAGTATAGTCTAGTGGTATTGTAGCACAGTAAAGATTCCAGTATATACGTTATTACAGTGACATAGAATAGTACTGTAGTTAGCATAGATAGTACAGCTAGTATAGTTAGTCTAGTACATTATGGTAGGGTATGGTAAGATACAGCGGAGTGTGCAAAGCAGTTAGTATATATATGTACTTTTTGTACTTGGATTTTAGTAGAGTTCTATACTTGTGATGATTGAGGAATAAGGAATTTGAACTCCCAAAGATTTTTGGTGCATAGCGTGTGACTCTGATTTACTACTCACTACTCACTATACGCTACCATAGTCCAGTTAGACCTAGTGTCATGGGCCATTACAAGAAATGGTGTCTCAAAGTAGTCACTAAGAACGTCATTCCTGTATTTTACTAAGAGTCAATCGTGGTCTTAACAATTCTAGTTTGGTATAGTACATACTGGTATAGTCAGTATCACTATAGTGTTTCAGTTAGTATAGTCAGTATAGTATAGTACAACTAATGTAATTGGTATAACGGAAATAGCATCGAGTATAGTACAGTAATAGCGTATAGTGTATAGTGTAGAGTGTAGAGTGTATAGTGTAGAGTGTAGAGTGTATAGTGTAGAGTGTATAGTGTAGAGTGTATAGTTGGTAGTTTCTAGTCTGTAGTCTGTAGTCTATAGTGTATAGTACTGTATGGTAGAGTGTAGTATAGTATGGTAAAGTATAGTACAGTACAAAAGAGTATTGTACAGTGTAGTAGACTTTAGTAGACTGCAGTAACTTGGTTTAATAACATTTGAATGGAGACTGTATCCTTATATGGTGTCAAGATGTGTATTTAGTAGATCTGACTATGCTATTACTCTGTACGTCTTCCGCACTGCCCGCACTCCATAAGACATGGTGGACACCTACACGTATATCTCCAAGTATACTCTACATGTATGAGTGCGCCAATATATATTGAAATATACAGAACAATACACCAAGAAATCATCGACAATTGTACCAAATCCTGATAGCTAAACCACAACGTCTGTGCACGGTTAGGTGCACGGCACGCCTAGAGCACTTGGATACAAATTCCCACTACTACGTTTTCATTAACACAACTTCGATATGTGACGTTCCTGTGTACTATCACCAAGCAGCTTCAGCACGCTTAAGCAGCAATGGTGACCTCGACATCCACACCAGGCTCGATGGTGATTTGAGTGATCTTCTTGACAATGTGGGCTGGGGCCTGCAAGTCGATGACTCTCTTGTGGATTCTCATCTCGTAACAGTCCCAAGTCTTGGAACCCTCACCGTTAGGAGTCTTTCTGGTGGTGATCTTCAACACCTTGGTTGGCAATCTAACAGGTCCCTTCTTGACAATCTCGTTGTCAACAGCACTGCTGATGATGTTGGAACACACCTTCTCCAACTGCTTGACCTTGGTAGAAGTCAAGGTGATTCTGATCTTGTGGATCTCTTGAGGTTGTTCTTGGACCTTCTCCTTGTTGATAGGGGCAGACATTATGATATTGACGTTGTTAAAGAGTAGGAAATGGGTCGCGATGTTTGAAAATTTTCGTACTCAGACTTGGTTGGTACTGCATGCAACCTAGGGCTGTAGCCCTCCTCGCGTCACGTGTCCACTTATACTTGATGAATACATCCACTTTAAAAACCTGTCTTTCAGATCCAAACAAAATTATACAAAGTCATATACTTTCTTCTTCTCTATATATCTATTTATGTATATATATATATATATATATATATATTCCCATTTGTTTTCTTCCTGACCGACTCTACTTGTACCTATGCTGTCTGGTAGTACTTTATGAGTGAGATGTTTCGCACCCATTATACCCAGCCCAGAGTACACACCACACCGGGCACTACTACTAGCCATTAGAATTACATATTAGCTCAGTATTAGGGATTGGTATTATTATATACAAGAAAGCTGGGGTGTCAGGGTGCTAGAAAGTAAGAGAATTATAATTTTATGAAGGCCTAGTTTGGCGTTTCTGTTGATTCCTCCGCCTTCGCTTCTATCTCTTTATTGATACCCCCCACAGCTCGCCAGAGAACAGCCTTCTCCGACTCATTAGCATATCCAGACGTGGCCCATCTGATTCTACCCTCATCGTCCAAAACGTAGATGTATCCCGAACAATTATTATCACATTTGAGCACCTTTCGTATGTCCACATTGAGCATAGTGTTGGGTAGAATGAAGTACTTATCGTGGCGAGCACTGGGCACGATTTTTTTCAAGTTGGACTTGGCCATTTTCACGAAAAGACCCTTGATCCATGATTGTGGGATATTATAGTCCACGATCTGGGCGTTCTTGTATTTTTCCTGGAGCTGTACATACCCTTTTTCAGATAAGTACTCGTCCATATACGTATTGGTGCACTTCTCGCCCGAAATGGTGGAGAAAATCCTCACTATCGATATTTTGCCGGGAATCACATCCTGCAATGCTACAGGGTTATTCTGCAAGTTGTGGCCCACGAGGTTGGGGAAGAACTTGGACTTGTCTCGCTTGAAGTACGACACCGGTGGAGTGAAGATCTTGCCCTGCGTATTAGAGAAGGACTTGGAGTCATAAAAAGGCGAGTGTTTGATATCATGGTCAAGTTGCCTTTGTCTTCTTTCAGAAGAGTTTTTCCCGAACAAACTGGAGATGTTGGCACTATCAGCCACCGTGATGGGCAGGTCGAAGCCAAAGGGTCTGGACACCACTTCCGAGTGCTTGAGTGCAGGCTTGGAGGCCTCTTTCAATGTATTTACGAATCGGGGCACGTTTCGGTTGAGCGCCGCCGTGCAGCTACTGAAACTCCGGCTCTGCATGTGTAACTATACTTGGGCCATTGATGGTGCGGACCAAGATGGATATGTTGCCAGACGTGTGTGCAGGCCACTTCAACAATGAAGCTCCACCCCCAACCTCCATATTTCCCAATCGAGAATAATTGAATTAATTTTTAATGTAGTATTTTTATAATAAAGCAATTTAGCGGATTGAGTATTTTTTTTACTTTCTTTTATTTTATTCCCATCGTTTTCCATTAGGGTGTTCTTCATTATACCCATTAGTACATTTTGTTTATATATATGGCTGGTTCATGGTGTGGGAGACCACGGCCCTTCGGATGCAATGATCCGTCACTGCGACATCCGTGGGAACTGTGCTTCGCCATAAACAATATCATGCTTAAAAATCAAAAACCTTTTAAAACCTCTAAAAATTTATTCTTATAATAAACTATCCCTTTATTAAATATACTCTATTAATTTCATCCCCGTTTTATGATTTTGGGGGAAGGCAATGGAATGGGTGGCCAAGGCTGTGTGTGTGCAGTACCCAGTGAAAAAACGACTTTTTTCTACCTCACAATGTACCTTCACACCATCAATAATACATCCCCTCCACTATATTTATCTAAGCACACAACTACGATGAGCATATTACTAAAAGATGGGCTATTCAATCAGCCCATTGATCACGTGCTTGAGGACTTACTCGTGCGTTTTGTCATCAATGTCCCCGACGAAGACTTGTCTTCCATAGAACGAGTGTTCTTCCAGGTCGAGGAGGCACAATGGTTTTACACGGATTTCGTGAGGTCGCTTAACCTGGACTTGCCCAGTATGAAGATGAAGACTTTTGCCCCGAAAATTTTGAATAAGTGTCCGTTGCTCTGGAAGTGGGGCGACCCGAGGGACTCCTTGGCTCGCTTTGGCGCCTACAAATCCACCATTCCGGTGCGAGGCGTGGCGTTATTGAACAGCGACTTGACCAAGCTTGTTTTGGTGCGTGGCTATGAGTCGAAGTCTTGGTCTTTCCCCAGAGGAAAGATATCCAAGGACGAGTCGGACCTAGAATGTGCTATCCGAGAGGTCCGTGAGGAGACCGGCTTCGATTGCCGAGATCACGTTAATGAAACGGACGTGCTTGAGCGGACCATTTGCGGAAAGAACTTCAAGATTTTCTTGGCCAAAAACGTGCCAGAGGATACCAACTTCGAGCCTTTAGTAAGAAACGAGATCGCCGAGATCACGTGGTTCGACATCAAGGGCCTCCAGAAAGCAGTCAAAAACAACTCCCAAAAGTTCTTTGTGATCAACATCATGCTCAAGCCTCTTACCAGATGGATTGACAAGAACAAGGGCTTGATCAGCGAGAGAGAGCTTATCCAGCAGGCAGAAATCAGGTTGAAGGCGCTCATGGGAATCTCCTCCGATGCCAATGTTGATGCTGGCAGAGAACTCCTTGATATTTTGCAGGGCGCCAAACCTCAAGTAGAATTCAATCAATCGGGAACACAAGACCCCAGTCAAAATCCTCCGCAACAGTTCATCCAAATGTCGCTTCCTTCTCACTTGCATAATGTTTACGGCGGAATGGGACAAATGCCCCAATTTTTCCCTCCTTTTGCCCAGAATCCGGGCCAGATCCATATGATGCCTCCCTCAGAATTCCGTCCACCTTATATGGGAGCCCCACTTCCACGCCCTGTCACCGGGGACACTCCCCACGTCAAGCTTTCTACGGAGCAATCAGTTCCGAATGGAGTACCCAAGGTGCTGAACTCCAAGGATTTCTTGTCGATTTTGAACGGGCCTCGTACCCAGAAGGAAAAACCTGCCCCTCTACCCCAGAATGGTGGAGACAGTCTCGACACCTCGCGCAAAGACAAAGCTGAACCCGAGTCTAGACCTGATACTCCTTCCAAGAAGATCACGTTATTGAAGCGTGACAACACTAATAGCGATAATTCAAATACGCTCTTGAGTCTCTTGGGTAAAAATCCGCATTCCAAGGAGGCAGGAGAGGCCAAGCCATCCAAAACGAGCAACTCCAATGCCGCAGAACTCTTGGGAATCTTGAAAGGCAAAAAAACAGAGAAAGAGACCACTAGCCCCGGGGCTCAATCAAACAGAAGAACAATTTCATCCCAGCACCAAGCCCCTCCTAACTCTTCTGATACAACCAAACTGCATGGCACTAGTGCATCTCAACCTCAGAGAAACAATAAGGCATCCGGAGAATTATTGAGTATCCTCAATAACCCTGCATCCAGGGACAGTAAGGCATCTGGCGAGCTCTTGAGCATTCTCAACAATCCCAAACTGATCAAGCTTGCCAAGAGGGAACCTGACACTCTCCCTACTTCGGCTCCACATGCTCCTTTTAATGCTACACAGAATAGCCCAGCAGATTTGAGTGCTGGAAACCAAATCTTGCAATTCATCAACCTGGGTTCTAATGTGCAGACAGCGCCACCTCTGGCGCACACCGAAGCACCACCCAACGTGGTATCACCGGAGAGCAAAGATGAATTTGAAAACTTCGAAGACTTCGAAGACTTCGATGACCTCGAGAAGTCAACCACTGTTGAAAACCCAATCTACGATAGGATCAAACACACCTTCGACCTGGAGTCCGAAGACGAGGCTCAGCCTGTGCACCACGAGCCAATTCGTCCTGCAACAAGCAACGGTAAAACTAACAGTGCCGGTGCTGGACTTCTCCAACTATTGAATGGTGGTAAGCCACCCCAGAACTCAATGGCCAGTTATGGAGAGACTTACGGAACTCCTCAACCGGCTCCTTTACCTACACAGTCTCATCCACAGGCTCCATCAAGCAACGGTGCAGACTTATTACGCTTTTTAAAACGGGAACAATAAAAAGTTTCACATTAGTGGGTCAAGACCCAAAAAAGAAGGACTTGGCGTTGGTGGTGACAGTGCGAGGTTTCCTGACCAGCAGGGGTTTTGGTTTCTCCACCAGCACTCCGTGGCTAGCACGGCCTAACACCAGGAGCTCCGGCACGGGCTCAGGAGATGGTGGATCTTCCTTCGGAGCAGCTTCGATGCAATCCTTCACATACATAAAGGGAACGTGAGCAGGTCTAGTGGTGGCAAGAGACAATCTCAGTTTCCAAGCTTCAAATGCAAGCTCTTTGGAGATTCGAGTGCCTTCCACCACTTGAGAAAAGAACTTGAAGTCCCAAATGAACGACGGGGCGCGGAATTGCGGTATGTTTCTCAGGAGACAGAGTAGCTTATTGGCCAAGTGGAACTTATACACCACGCCAATGGCGGAGTCTGATTCCTGCACAAGCCGCCATTTCGTACCAGGAATCGAATCAGCATGTTTGCTGGAAACCAGAAACCTGTGAACAAAGCCTAGTTTGCGGATCTGGACATCACTCTCTATGTATGCCAAACATGGAGCACCAGGCTCTGCTAATAAAACACGAAGACCCGTCTCGGTAATATTTGGACACCCACAGATGCGTAGGATCTGTAGCCGAGACTGTTTCAGCACCATGGATGCCCTCAACGTATATAGGAACTGGTCATCGATATCGGTATTGGAAAGATCCAAAGCCTCCAAGTTGCGAGTGCTACAGAGAGCCAATAACTGAGAAGGCGTAAACACCCGGACTCCCGAGCAATCGGCCACCACAGCAGCTTCAGAGAGAGCCAGTACAAACAACGCAAACTCCGGCACCGAGATATTGGAAAACACATTCTCCATTCGGTGGCTGGGAAGAGTGGGTGCAAGGCATGCACTGAGTGCGGCCTTCTTGACCAGCCGAGCCGAGCCATGGGTGCGGCCAATATGGCCAGTGTTCTGGTCATGGCACATGAAGCCATTCTGCAGGCCAAATCTCTGGTAAAACATACGAAATAAAAACGGCAGGTCTCGGCCATGTCTCATAATATTCAACCATACCATTCGCCAGCACAGCCATGGTGCTTCCTCCAAGAACGATGTGCATAAGCTATCGGCATTCTGCGCGAGCACCTGGGCCGCTCTCTCTCGAAGCGAACCCAAACCTCGCGAACCCACACCTCTCCTGGGGTCAGTACCCCCAGAATTAGAATCAATATTTTCACTAATATGTTCAATATTGTCAATATCAGCATCAATGCCTTTAGTAATGATTTTTGTATTGCCACTTTTCGTGGTACTTGTAGTGTTTTCTGGCATGCAATAAATCCATGAGTAGAGACTGGAGCCAGCAGCATCAAACGTGGGCTTGTCAGGAACAATCACCTCAGGAGGACGAAGGATGACTCGACGCCGCAGACTCTTTCGTCTGAAGGGTTTTCGGTTATGAGCCTTGCGCGCATACTTCTTCTTCGTGAACATGAGAGAAGGAGTGGGTGGTTGTGTGAATGAGAGAGAGAAGTAGTGAGTGAGAGTGATAATTAGTGTGAGAGTAAGTGAGAGTGAGAGAGTGAATGAGAACTAAGTTTAGAGCTGATCTGATGCGAAAAATACGCACGCACCCTCATCTCCATACATCAAGGTCAAGCCAGCTCCTTCATCCAATTATCTGACTTCCCAGTCTAAAGCTGAAGGTTAAAATCACAATAGGCAGCTAGTCCTCTAT
This sequence comes from Metschnikowia lochheadii, assembly GCA_002370915.1. Lineage (NCBI taxonomy): Eukaryota > Fungi > Ascomycota > Pichiomycetes > Serinales > Metschnikowiaceae > Metschnikowia > Metschnikowia lochheadii. The sequence goes on along the minus strand of NLAW01001883.1, from coordinate 39,740 downwards.
ATACTAGAAAAAAAAAGCATACACCATGAAGCTTGATACCTCGCACATGCGGTACTTGACCGCAGATGACTTCCGGATCCTTCAGGCCATCGAATTGGGGTCCCGTAACCACGAGCTTGTGCCCACACAAATGATCCATTCCATTGGAGGCTTGAAGTCACCGTCGGGTACCAACCGTGCCATTGGAGACTTGGCCAAATTGAAGTTGGTGGCCAGGCTCAGAAACGCCAAGTACGATGGTTTCCGTATCACCTACCAGGGCTACGACTACCTTGCGCTCAAGCTGTTGTTGAACCGTGAGTCGCTCTACTCCGTGGGTACCAAGATTGGTGTGGGTAAAGAGTCTGATATTTACTCTGTCAGCGACCCTGCCGGTGCCCAGAAGGTGTTGAAGATCCATCGCTTGGGCCGTACGTCCTTCAAAACCGTCAAGAACAACAGAGACTACTTGAAGAACAAGCAGACGTCCAACTGGATGTACTTGAGCCGCTTGGCCGCCGAGAAAGAGTACCAGTTCATGGTGGTGCTACACAATAATGGCTTCATAGTGCCCACACCCTACGACCACCTGAGGCACTGTGTGATGATGGAGTGGATCAGAGGCTACACCATGAAGAGTATGCGCAAGTACGCCCACTACAAGCGCTTGTATTCGGAGTTGATGGCCTTCATTGTAAAGTTGGCCAACCACGGGCTCATCCACTGTGATTTCAACGAGTTCAACATCATCATCCGCGATGAGGAAGATGCCAAGAACCATGACCATGACTTCGTGGTCATTGACTTCCCCCAGTGTATATCCACAGAGCACCAAGATGCAAAGTTTTTCTTCCAAAGAGATGTGGAGAGTATCCGGTTGTTTTTCGACCGCAAGTTCGGCTATACTCCTCGTGATGACTCGTCCATGTTCGATACCGAAGGTTATGGTGATGGATACAGATATGCCATACCCAATTTCGACAGAGACATCAAAAGAGTCGCGGACTTGGATGTGGAGGTCAAGGCCTCGGGCTACTCCAAGAAAAAGAACCAATCGGACCGTGATTTGGAGGCTGCTGTGGAGGGCATGCGTAAGGTGAACTTGGAAGAGGAAGAAGCTGAGGAGTATAGTGAATCGGGCGAGCTGGAGTCTCTGGACTACGACGAGGACTTTGATGAAGAAGACGAAGAAGATGATACTGAAGAGAATGAGAAGATCATCGAGGCCTTGTCAGCGGGCGACAAGAACCTCAAAATGGACAAGTTAGGGAACTACATCTTGGAGTAATCCACAGTCAAGAATCAAACAATAATAATCAGACACCAATTAATCCCAACAGTACCAATTAGGATTTAACACACTGGGTCTACACTAGATCTACAATAGAGTTATAATAGCGGTTTATTGTAATGACCTTTTATACATGAATTATTCATCTATCTCTTAGATATGCTTAACGGGTGGCCATACCTTTGGTGACGGCTCTCTTCAAAGCCAACTCAGCCCTTCTGTAGTCATCACCGGAGGACTCCTCGATCTCCAAGGTTTGCATGGCGTCAGACAAAGCAGCCTCGATCTTGTCCTTAGCAGATCTCTTCAACTTAGCAGACAAGACTGGGTCAGTGACAGTAGACTCAACAGAAGCAACGTAAGCCTCCAACTTTTGCTTTTGCTCGTGTCTCTTGGCGAAAGCGTCGTCGGAGTTCTTGAACTTCTCGGCGTCAGAGATCATCTTCTCGATCTCCTCGGAAGACAATCTACCGATGGAGTTAGAGATGGTGATGTTGGCGGATCTACCGGTGGACTTTTCAAGAGCAGTGACCTTCAAGATACCGTTGGCGTCAACCTCGAAGATAGACTCCAACACTGGCTCTCCAGCAGGCATAGGTGGGATGTTCTTCAAGTCGAACTCACCCAACAAGGTGTTCTCGGAACAGTTGACACGCTCACCCTGGTAGACTGGGAATTGCACGGTGGTTTGGTGGTCGGCAACAGTGGTGAAGGTTCTTCTCTTGATGGTTGGGACAGTGCTGTTTCTTGGCACAACTGGGGCAAAGACGTTACCTTGCATGGCGACACCCAAAGACAATGGGATGACATCCAACAACAACAAGTCCTTGGTGTCCTCAGAGGTGGATTGACCGGTCAAGATAGCACCTTGGACGGCAGCACCGTAAGCAACAGCCTCATCAGGGTTGATGGACTTCTCCAATTGCTTACCGTCAAAGAAGTCAGACAACAACTTTTGGACCTTTGGAATTCTGGTGGAACCACCAACCAACACGACCTCGTCAACACCGGACTTAGAGATCTTGGCGTCCTTCAAGACTTGCTCGACTGGCTCCAAAGTGGACTTGAACAAACCGGAGTTGACATCCTCGAATCTAGCTCTGGTGATGTTCTCGGAGAAGTCCTCACCCTCGAACAAGGAGTCGACCTCAACAGTGGTTTGGGTGACAGAAGACAAGGTTCTCTTAGCACGCTCACAAGCAGTTCTCAATCTTCTCAAAGCTCTGGCGTCACCGGAGATGTCGTGACCAGTCTTCTTTTGGAAAATACCCTTGAAGAAGTCCAACAAGTTGGTATCGAAATCTTGACCACCCAAGTGAGTGTCACCGGCGGTGGCCTTGACAGTGAAAACACCACCAGTGATGTTCAACAAAGAAACATCGAAAGTACCTCCACCCAAGTCGAAGATCAAAACGTGTCTCTCCTTCTCGGACTTACCAGCACCCAAACCGTAAGCAATGGCAGCAGCGGTTGGCTCGTTGATGATTCTCAACACGTTCAATCCAGCAATGGCACCTGCGTCCTTGGTGGCTTGACGTTGAGCGTCGTTAAAGTAAGCTGGGACGGTGACAACAGCCTTCTCAACCTTCTTACCGATCTTAGCCTCAGCAATCTCCTTCATCTTGGTCAAAACCATAGAAGAGATCTCTTGAGGAGAAAAGGTCTTGGTCTCGTCCAAGTACTCAACCTCGATGACAGGGTTACCACCGGAGTTGACAACCTTGAAAGGCCAGGTCTTGATGTCCTTTTGGACGGACTCGTCATCGAAACCACGACCGATCAAACGCTTGGCGTCGAACACAGTGTTCTTTGGGTTCAAAGCAGCCTGATTCTTGGCGGCATCACCAATCAATCTCTCCTCGGAGTTGAAAGCAACGAAGGAAGGGGTGACTCTGTTACCCTGTTCGTTGGCAATAATTTCAACTGCAGAGTCGTATGTAGCCACACACGAGTAAGTAGTACCCAAATCGATACCGATAGCACCCTGGAAAACACCGTCAGCCATTGTTGTAGAAATTTACTTTAAAGGGAAAAAGTAGAAAGAATATGGAGGAGGGAATATCTGGGCTTTAAATGAAAATTTTTTTTCGCACAATTTTTTTTTTTTCGCACAAATTTTTTTGCGAAGACCTGAAATGCAGCCGGGCAAGGGATGCACACCCGTGCACCTGAACTGTGCATGCTCAGAAATACGCGCATGACTTACCCGGAATCCTGGTTCGAGACAGTCTTCATGAAATGGAGGTTTGACTGGGTTAGTCTCAGGTATAGAGTAGAAATAGTCCTCAATAGAGTCTTTAATCACCCCACTCCTTTGAAATTCCCCAAGGTTCTGCACATACATCTGCAAACTCCTCAAAACCTTCACGTATATCCATTCCGGCCAGCCGACCATGGGGGACTAGGCCCAGATCGCTCTTCGTGCCTGCACATAACCACATCGATTTCGCAGCCACCGCTTTGCAACACGGTCTTTTCCAAAGGTGGTCCCCCCCTCCCCACTTTTAGCTCAAAGATACCCACATATATATTAGACCAGTACATCCCAGCTCACTTTGTTTTAAGCTCCATGAGTGCCCTTCGAAGCATTACCTTTGCCTGTACAACCTCCTGGATTCTTCCTGTCAACGAAAGCGTTTGGGGCAGATCTAGCCCCTTGACACGAATGTTGATGGACTCAAACGATACGGGCATCACAACAATCCGACATTGTGTGGATTCACAAATATAGTTGATTTTCCTAGCATCCCGACCAATCACAGCACTAACCTCCCGCTTGGAGAGCTTGATGAATTCAGTGATGAAATCGGCTTCTTGCAGCTCCACCTTTTTTTGTTCCTTAAGTTCAATATGTTCGAGACACATTTCAAACTGATCTTGTGCTAATGGTTGAGAGGGGTTTTCCTGATTTGGAGGCATCCTATTTTGTCGAGGTTCACTTGTGAACAGGGGTTGAGGGGTGGCAAGCAAATAAGTGCGTTCCCTAGAGGGGGACATTTCCGCATCCAGATAGACAGTGTTTAAGGAATTATCTTGCTCGCTCCAAAGTTGCATAGTGAAACGCAATATGGGAAGAAAAAACGATTGATAAGCAAAATCGCAAGATTATCAAGAGAGTTATAACTCCAGCTTTCTTGCAACGCCCCCGTGTGTACATAGGGATTCGCACTTGAATGACTCAAGACGCGGCCCAAGTGTCGCAAAGATGAAACATGAGCATTGGGCTGAAGCCACGTGCTTCCACGGACAGGTGAGGCCAGGACCGGTCACTATAAAATTTCAGGCCAAAACCTATCATAACTCACTATCATGAATCAATATTATGAATGACTAATGACTGTTAATGGTGATTGGCTGTATCCTTTGGAATCTTGAGTACATTGTCTGCTGATAAAAAGCTAATGAGAATCTAATGATGATCTGAAGGTATCCTTTGCAACATCATACAAGAACATGTACTGGCTCACGGTCTGGACCATCATGAGTCGGTGCTCTCTCATGGTGGAAACTGTTGACCGCACTGGATCCTCTCCGCCACTGTGGAGAACATTGGACGTCAAGAAATGGTCTATGGCAATAAACGTGCCTGTTCTTCCAACACCAGCAGAACAGTGAACTATGGGCACCAAGTCTGGGGACTTCTGCTTGGCGCTTGAAATGTGCTTACTGAGTTCAACCAACGGTTCAGCCGACGACGGCTTCTGCGTGTCTGCCCAGCCTTGATAGTGATAATGAAGCACATGCTTCTGGACTCCATCACATTCGAGTTCCATTCGAGTGAGAAGTGTTTCTCCAAGACGCTCTTCTCCCAACAACCTTAACTTCATCTCTGTGAAGAGCCCATCTGCCACTGCCGAAGCAGATAGATTCCACTCCGGGTGTGCACTGGAAGGCCAGTACTTGGCACACTTTTCGAGGCCTCGCTCACGCAACGGAGTCACCATAGCAATGACTATCTCCGAGGATTTCTGCTGCTGTGCTTGCTGGAAACACATGGCCCAGAAATGGTGAATGGTACCCTTCAACGGGCCCTGTGCAGCTATATACCGGTTGGGGCCGAGTTGCACCCACGACGCGTTGATATAGTCCAGAACACTGGGATCAGCCTGCAAAATCACTCGGGTGGAGTCCCACGGGAGGATGTTGACATACCTGTTCCGAAGTTCGTTGTGTGGCTGAAGAGCTTCTTGGAAGGTCCATTTGGATTGCGCAGAGGGCAGTTTGAGGGCCTGCTCGATATGGCTTTCACTTTGGGCTGCGATGGACTGGAACCGGGATCTTTTCTCGGGTGCAGATAGCCTAAGAAAGTTTGGAAGCGACATTTGGAGGGATGAACAGGAATCTAGCGAGGGAACTCCGTCTACTGGCTTGTATGTGTTCGCAACTGCGAGCTGATGAGTCAGTCCTGCAGGTACCACAGCCTGCCTAAGCAAGTCTACGATAACATGATCCATCAATAATAAAGCGTGGTTCATATTCTATGTCTTAGATTACTTTCTTTATGGACTGGAGAAATATTCGGAACTATCAGAAGAATTTGGAGAATCCCTTGGGATTAGTGGAAAAGGCATTTTCTAAGTCTAGTTGGTGGTCTGCAAGGAAACCACTTGTTTCTTCAATCGGTCAGCCACAACCGAGTCATCATCAATGACACCTGCAGTCTTCAAAACATGGGCAGTGATTTCAACCACGGCTTTCCAGTCGATTGGAGTTACACCGATCTGCTCATTGAACTTCACCGTCTTGAGCCACTCGCGTGCGTCTTCAGCAGAGTAATTGAGGTGAGTGGAGATATGAACAATGGCTTCCTCGGGGTTCTCCAAGAAATACTTAATGCCCTTGTTCACGGCCCGCAAGAAGTTCTGCACATGTTGCTTCTTTTCCTCCAAGACTTTTTGGTTGACCGTTACTACCCATGAAGGCCAGGGAGTATAGATCTCGCCGATCCGCTTGATCTCGCCCGAGTCATAGTACTTCTTGGATGTAAAGTGCTCCCACATGAATGCATCACTATCGAGCTTATGGCCCTGTTCATCGTGGTACTTCAAGTTGACTGAGTCCCTCAAATTCTGGAAGTTGTGCAAGATAGGGTACTCGCTGAAGTACGGCGCCTGGAATCCATTATGCAAACCCAAAACAAACGACATGACATACGAGCCCGATCCGATTCTCGATACACCAATCCGCTTGCCTGCCAAGTCTTCTGCCTTCGTGATATCTTCTCGCTGGCTTCCAGTGGAAATGGCCCAGCAAAGGGGGCTCTCCACGTACGTTCCCACAACGCTATAAGCATCGTTCCCTTTAGCAATATCGGCCACAAATGCTTCGGTCAAGCCAATGGCAATATCGACACTCCCGTTATTTAACAATTTGATGAGTCTTCCTGAACCTTCAATCACGGGAACGAACTCAATTTCCAATTGATCCTGCGAATAGTATTTCTGGCTCTCCGCAAAGAACAATGGAGTGCAAAAGTGTTCTGGGATGTAAGCCACCGTGAGTTTTGTCATTGAACTGTGGAGTGGAGGTGTTGAGTAGAGGAAGTTGAGTGGAGGAAGTTGAAAGGAAGATCGTTAAGTGTGGAGTATATTTTCTGGTGCGCACGTGACCACTTATCAGACAAATCCGCCCAATAACCTAATAACCTAATAACCAAATTGGTTATAATTACATAGCAGCTGGCCTTTTTAATCAATACAGTTCTACATAGATGTACAGCTCTCGACTCGGTCCCAAATACTTTATTAAATCATAGGACTTCTAATTAACATGCACACTCAGACAGCGTGGAGCGTTGGTTGTTCCCACTCAAATCAATCCGGCCTCCCTCGCTAGGCCCATCGTTTGCAGCAGCCAGAGGCTTTGCTTCAGGGATCTTGCTGCCTATCGACACAAACACATCGTTGACGTTATGGGAAGTTTTGGCAGATGTCTCGAAGAACAATAGACCCTCTTCCTCGGCCAAAGCTTTACCTTCTTCAACGGTGACTTTGCGCAAGGACTCGTCGGAGTCGTTTTCGTTCTCCACCAAGTCGTACTTGTTACCAACCAATGCAATTGTGATATCTTTGGAGGCCTGCTCGTGCAACTCCTTGACCCAGTGTCTGGCCTTGATGAAGGAGGCTGGTTTGGTGATGTCATATACCACCAACGCTGCCTGAGCATTCCGGTAGTACATGGGGGCCAAGGATGCAAACCGCTCCTGGCCGGCGGTGTCCCAAATCTCGTACTTAATTGTTCTGTCACCCACAGTACACTTTTGGGTCAAGAAAGCGGCACCGATAGTAGGCTCCTTATTTTCCTGGAAATCGTTGCTAACAAATCGTAACACAAGCGATGACTTGCCCACGGCAGCCTCTCCAAGGAGAACCAATTTGACGGATGTGGTGTTATTGGGAAGACTCATGCGTTCAGAGATGTGGGGTGGGGGGATGATGGTATGTGAGTACTGTTGGTTCTTGTGGTTGTATAAGCCGAAATGGGAACGACGTTGATTATTTGTGGGGGGTGCAAAAGATGGATTAACGGTAGCACGGGGATGGCGTTGCTAGGGCTTAAAGGATCACTTCGCAAGTGACACATGGTGCGCGCACGCCGATAAGGTGAGGCGAAGTGGTGTACGGGTGTATTGCCTTGGGATCCTTAGCTACAGACAAGCTTGACATATATATTTTGGAAAATTTTCATTTAATATTTTTTATGTTATTGTTACTTGTATTTGTCGTATATCTCAAGTACCTTTTATTTATCATATGCACTTGCTGCTGCTTCTTTTATGCATTTACTCTATGTTTGTCTTCTTCTTTGCAACCCAGAAATCGCAGTCGTATACGAATCTTGCACAGGCCATGCTATCAGTTGCATAAGTAGTTTCAATTGGGAAAGTCAGTTCCACGATTTCAAATCCAAGCTTGTCTATGAGCGAGAAGAGCTCGTCACGTGAAACCTCCATACCCTCCATGCCTGTGGGGTTACCGTCTGGGCCAATCACTGTATCTCCTTCATGATGCCAGTTCAATGGTCCCATGTTCATCCATGTACCGGTCTCTTTCAAGCAATGGTGTATACTCTGGATATATTCAATAATGTTCAGAGTTGTATCGAGGAAAAAGCACGTGACCACCACATCAAAGCTACCTTTACTTTCGTTTTGGAATTCAGCAGCCTCTTCCAGGCTTGAATTGAGTCTAGGGCCATAGAGCTCAGTGAAGGAACCAGCAGTCATGGACATGAGGTCAGGCACCGTACTGTGTGCAGGAACACTGAAAGTAGCCATTGGGCTTTCATCAGGCACAGTAACGGGTCGAACCTGGTGGAGACGTCGTTTCTTATATGACAGCAGGTCAATGAATGGAAAAATGGTTTCACCATGTGGAACAGTCACGTGGTTGAGCATATACCCCAGGGCCATAAGCATATGGTAGCTGGTCTCATTACCCTGGGTCCAGAAGCCAGCCTTGACGAACTCATACACCAAGCGTCCAGTTCCACAACCAGGAATAAGCACTTTCACCAGGTTGCGGGAGTCCATTGGAAAAAGGCGACATGCTTTATCGAGTAAGAGTTGGTATGATTTGTTCCGTTCAGAGCTTCCTTCCGAGCTCCATTCCCGAACAAGTTGAAGAAGCGACAGACGGACTTTTTGGAAATCGGATTTCAGGCACGATTCCCAATCGTTCGGGTTCAGGGGAACGCCCCAGTCATTTGCTGCAGCTACAGCCAAATTCTGGAGAAACGACTTATTGATCTGGATACACTGGCCCAAGTCTCGCACCAAGGCTGGGTACCATTCTAGAAGGCCTTTTTCCTGCGGGGAAAGAGATGCATATTTTCTGGTTTTAGGCGCTATAACACTCTCGTGTTGCCATTCATGGAACGTGTAGAACGATTTGAGTGTGGAATTTATGGCCCTTAGTTCTTCATCCATAGTTCATAGATGAACGATGCAATGCGCTCTTTGATGCAGGAAGACCAAGAAACAACCAGAACCAAACCAAACTAAAACCAGACCAAATCAAAACCAAACCAAAAGAGCCAAATAAAATTACAAAGAGCTTATCACAGATTATGGATTATAGATTAAGCTTTTTGGATTTTAAGTTTAGATGTTCTAGGTTAGAGAATAGCTTATAGATACAGTTAGGTCCATTATGGTAGAGCACTACACAGGTGCTTCGAGTCCACGTTGGCCAATTGGTAATTAATATTGTGGAAGTGCAACTACTCAACCAGAGAGTAGTTTTTTGGTTCTCTTTGATAGCCATTTATTATTATGCCAAGATTTTTTATTTGGGAGTCATCAATAAATACAGGAAAGTATCCAAGTACAAGACGAGCAACAAGATCTACAGCAATTATAACTCAGGATTATAGATATATAATCAGAGAGATAAAGTATAGAAACTTTTTATGGGAACAGATTGTGGAGTATAGAATATGCTAGACTACCATGTGGTGCTGAAAGCGGACCCTGGTATCACACTCTAGGAAGTCACCATATTCTTACTATTGCCATTCACACTCATATATTCCGGAACTCCACTCTTTTCAATTATCTATTGTTTACCACCTCATCATTCTCCAACGCTTTTTTATATTACAGCACGATAGTCCGGCGTAGATTACCTTGTAATACTTAGTAGTGTATAATGTGGTGTATTGCCTGTATGAATAGTAGTGTAGGATGGTCCAGTTTGGTTCAGTAGAGTGCACCTTTACTCTCTAGTAATCAAAGTCGGAGGTTTTTATGCACTGAAATCTAGTGGGTAGTCTGACCTCTACTTCATAGCACGCATTGACCGTTAGACCCAGGAGATTAAGACCCATCACCTGTGAAGATACCTCATTCCTGGCAATCAATATCTTAAGAGGTGAAGTCTCAGCAAGAATTCACTCTTTATAGTGGACATTGTTAATAGGGACAAAGAGTAGGCCTTACTCTTCTGAACACTTACCTGGAGTGACATTACCGTAACAATGTATGCAGACACATGGGCATTTCATCACTTAGATCCAAACTAAAGCTCAGATTAAAGCCGTAGGCTCATCTCTGACTCGGTATCATAGATTTATTGGGAACTATTGTCTACACTATAATAGTAATTTTTTTTAATTCAGGTGTGGACTGACTAGGTATGTTCTCCACTGAGGCGCACAGGCCATGAGAACCCCATAGAGATGTGGCGTTCTAAAATTCCAATTCAAGAAAAAAATATTTTCTCAACTAAATTGTACTTTGATGTTTTGTAATAATTATGGTATGTGGTAGCTACATGTCATGATTAAATGAGAATAGGTCTCATAAGCCTTGGGTAACGTTTGGTACTGAGTTATCTATGTATATTATTCGCTGATAATTCCTCAAAGAGAACTTTTTGCTACTTATATAAGTTTCCGGAGATAAAAGCTTTTAGCAAGTATTTTTTAAAAAAAAGCGGTGGGGTTCTTGGATACTCTGATTCAACCGACACTGATAAATGGTTTGTGACGGTCTTGGAATGATCATTGTCAAGATTAGACAGCACAAGTTCAAAAGACCTTAATGGGTAGAAGCCTGCCCAAAGTGGATCTAACTAATACTATAATCAGAGAGTGTATGAAGTTTAGGGAGTATACCGATAATATATTACGAATATAGAGTACGAGTATAGAGTGTAGATTACGAACATAGAGTGAAGAGTAGAAATACAGCATTTAGACTCGAAATGCTTATTATAGAGTATACACTTTCGAGTTTAGAATCTACTACTACACCATCAACTACTACCGGAACTTAATACTAAATAATAAGTACTAATTGAAAACCGTTAGTCTGTTATGGTTGATGGTGAAAATTTGGTAGTACTATAATAACTATGCATTGTTCACGATAGTAGAATCTATTGCCATGGATCTAGTTTTAATTAAAGTAGTGAAATGTTGTGGTGGGGACTGCTGAAGGTGCTCACTGATAGAGCACGTACTCAGTATCAACAGTATAAGCACAGAGAAGGTGGATCATAATGAATGATCCACCATTTTATGATTTCATATATATGATTTCATAGTATGACTTTATATATTATTAAAATATAAATTTTCTTATGTTTAGTACATCATGAATATTAATGGTATGTGCGGTGTAAATCTGTGCGGTATAACCGTGGTTATGAGCCCCGGGTCATCATTAAGTAAAAACATTAACTTCAATTTCAGATGATGTAGTTCTAATACAAAACTCTTGGCATTTCAGTTAAAAAGTCTATTTTTTTTAAAAAAAAAAAAACCTTTTCGTATCAATAATGTATCAAAAGCAAACAATTTAGCTTGGGTTTTCTAGACGTCCAATCCTAGTATTCAGTGCCATAGAAACCAACAATTGAAATCGAACACTTTGGCCCTGAAGTTCAATTCCAAAATTCGTAGGTAAAATTGTATGTTACCCTTGAAAGTTCTGATGATTCAAGTACAATAATAGAATCAAAATAATTATTTTTTATCCTTATTTTTATCTTTTTATTTTTTTCAATATCCTACTAACCTGGACAAAATATATTCGCATTTCATATGACGAGCTGGTTATTCACTATATCGTATAACTTCTACTTGACCCATTAAATCAGATCTTGTCAAATACCGCTATTCAAGAGATATCATTAGAAGTAGAAAATACAAAGGATGAGACATACAGATTTTTATTTTACAGTTCAAGGTGTATGATGGACTGACAGTGGACTGATGAACAGAGTATAGAATATAGTATATGGTACAGAATAGAGAAACCAAAAACATAATTACAATCATCTAATATCAACAGCTATACACAAAATTTCAAATATAGTACATTACACATATATAAAGCATGCGCTCTGGCCATCGATGGTCTATAAATATTCATGAGGCGCGTCTAATATGGAAACGGCGGAGGCAGGTCCTTCAGCAAAAGCCCCCGGTTGTCCATGGAGAGGAGGTCGACCCAGGGCTCGCTCAGCAAGTCGGTTGGGGTGGCTTCCTCCGGCACGTGTTCTTGGGGCTCATCGCTCGACAAGATCCGTGGGTAGTGCTGCGTGGAGATGTAGGTGGAGTTAAACGATTTGATCATGGTCTCCTCCAAGCCAATGCGCTCCTGGAATTCCTTGCGGGTTGCGTGTATATCCGTGAGCGTGAGTCTCCAGTCCACCATGTTTTTGATTGGATACAAGCGGCGCACTTTTTCGTTGTACACCAAGCTGGTGTAGAGAAACTGCGTACGGGCACCGATGAAACGGTTGACCCGGATCGCATACGCAGCTAGCGTCTTGATCTCCGTCAACGATTGCTGGTACAAGTTGCGGTCAATACAAACTTGAGCAGGGCTGTCCAAGTTGTTGTAGAAGTCAAGGTCATCGAACGTATTGAACACATCGAGCATCAACGGTGAGTTGAGGTCCCGCAAGTAAATGAACTTACCCTGCGGTAGAATGGCGTACACCGCCTTGCGGAAAAGAATGATGTACATGTTCAAGAGCTTCTCCAAGGGGTCCGTAGACCGCCGCGTGACCAAGAGCCGTGTAGGATTAAACCTGGCCCACCTATAGAACAACGTGAAGGTCACCTCTGTCTGACGTTTGAGGTCGTGCAAATTGCTATTTGCCATGGGAATGTATGTGGTGTTGGTGTCATGACAAATCTGGCGGAACTCCTTCAACGTCTTATAGAGGAACCCCCAAGTGCTGGTATTGGTGTTCGACTGCAGGAACAGCGAGAAGAGAAGCGACAAGCGGTGAAGCATGTGCTCATATTCGATGAGGAACATGGGGTCGTACGCAGGGAAGTAAATGGTCCGGGAGATGTTCCCCACGAGCTGGAGATGAATGGGCACCAATGGCCGCGGCGCAAACAAATTCTTCTTGGCATTGTGGAGAGAGTACCCAAGCACGGAGAACATGCCGTCCCGGAAACAGATGGTGGAGTTGACGGTGGCTTCCGGGTCGTACATAGACATCAACGATAAGATGTAGGACACCGAAGCCGCAGTTTCCCGTACGGTGTTGAAGCTGAGGAGAGCCCGCAACTCGCGGATGGCCACAGCGTAGTGCTGGATCAGGTGAGTGATAAGCGAGTCCCGGAACCCGCGCACCTGGAAGTGAGCATCGAGCTCCTCTTCATCCACGCCCAGAAACACATTGGAAATGAGGTAGTTGGTGGTCAAGTTGACTAGACACAGAAACATCACCTCCAGCTTATAGGCGGAATAGACAAACGATGCCAACCACGTATGGTAGAGGTACCGGATCTGGTGGAGACTAGCCAAGCCTTCGGACACCAAGGGCCTCAACTCCTGCACCGTGTCCACCAAGCGTGCGGTGTAGTTGACCCCAATTATTGAGGGGCACCTGAGCTGCTTAAATTTATGACGCCGCACCACGGCGTTGGGAAGTGCGGTTCCGGCTCCCAGCACCAGCCCCTCATCCAACGATTCTGCTTGTAGTTCAGAAAGCGTTTGGTAACCCGTTGAATTCGACGGTTCCATCCTGTATGACCCTCCTAGGCTAGCGGAATAAATCGGATAGATGATCTCCTGGTCTTGAGAAGGAAGCAAATTGTCGTAGTCATGAGTTGTGCCTGATGGTGCATTGAGTCTGTCAGGAAAAAGACTCAGTGTGAGGCCGCTTGAGAAACCAGGCTCTACAGCGCTCGCCCCTCCCATAAAGTCGTGCGACATCTGTTGCGGATAGACGTCATGGAAACTGGTACTGTTGCGATGCATTTGGACGTTCAAATTGGTATCGGTGGAAGAAGTGTTGAGGAGGATTTTGGCGTTGTTGACATTGCTGCTGTTGATGCTGTTGCTGTGAATGTTGTTGTGAATGTTGTTGTGAATGTTGTTGTGAATGTTGTTGACCTGTCCCTTCAGCGTCACGCTTATGCTAGGGTCACTGTGCGACGAGACCAGCCCGTACCCTGCTCCAGAAGGTAACGACAGTTGGCGACTGGGGGCCCGACTATGTTCACTCAGTAAACTGTCTCGCAGTGATTCCTCCACATTCTCAGGTACACGAGCTCTCAGGGTCTTTTTGCGCAAGCTTTTATGGGGGCCCAATCCCATGCCCAACGAAAGCAGTTCAAGCAGCGACGCTGCATCTGACGACACGGAACTGGCATTCATGGCATCACTCAGTTTCTGCTGCTCCTCTTTACAACGGCGAAAAACTTCTAGCTGCTTTTCGGTGTAGTCGAGGTACTCACATCGGGTATTGTGTTTGGCACAGTTGGAGCATTGAGGGAGGTCCTCCTGACACTTAACTCTGCGCCGCTTGCAGGTGGCACATCCTAATTTGGAGTTACGGTGCTTCTTGCGCCGCGTAGCTTTGCCGTCAACCATCAATCAGTGTGTGGTGTATTGGAGTGCGGTGGTTGAGTACCGTGGGGGAAGTGAGTGGGGCACTGCTCAGCTCATGAGAGATGGTGTACTCAGCTCATGAAATGGTGTCCTGCACCGGGTCGCGCATGGGCACCATTAGCAGAAATTAAGCTTGCATAGAAGATTGAGAGCGCTGCAGTGGGTAAGACATCGGGCTTTTTTTAGCGAGAAATAGTGTGGATCTCGGGTGTATGACTGCATACACCACGGCATCCGATACCTTCACTGGCCGATAAAAACCGTGTCATAGGCCGATGGTGCCGCTCATTCCGGTGTAACGCAGTACTGGTGCGCCAGCATGCCATGCGTCTTGTGTGCAGTGCGCAATGCGCAATCTTGCAGCGTTCCTCCTTTAAGCTACTCTAGATGTATGCTGGAGGGCTATTCTTGGGGGAATTCGTCTTTGCTACCGTTGGTAGCTGTTCTTTTTTGGCTTCCCTGTGGATCTGCCTGCACCTGATACCCTAATTCGGCTTGGATCGGATTATTCTTCTTGCATCCGTCTATGTTACTCACCACGCAACATCCTGCAGATCAATAATTATTGAGTATTGCATCAGACTGTTATTGAGTGTCAGTGAGGCCTCACCAGGTTTCAAGGCACAATTGATTTGAAACGATTTCAAAGTACTTCAAAATATTTCAGGGTATTTCAAAAGTGTTTCAAATTGGTCCAATCCGTGTCTTTTGTCTCAAATTGTTGCAAATTTCTTTACCCTGTTTCAAACTCCTTCAATGTGTTTCTTTCAGCTGCGGTTTTGCCAGCAGCATCCATTTCGTAGTGCGCCCTAATCAAGGTGTCAATACGTAAGCTTGCCCTGTCCACTGGAGTATGGCCACGTTTTCTAAGCTGATCGTTCCGGGAATTCACATAGCAATCGATGATGAGTTCAGGGTTGAAGTCGTGGTTCGAAAGCCCAAGGTCGAAGTTGAAGAAGTACGGCTCTTTGGCAAGCGCATACTTTTGCCGGTCCAATTCCTGCGTAATCAACTCCGCACATGTAGCATGGCTAAGCAAAGGCTCCAAGAATGCATAGTTTTCTATCCGGAAATAACCAGACGAAAAACGAGTTACCTGTGTTTCGCTTTGCATCTTTTCGGGGCACATCTGGACGATATCCCGATAAGTCCACTCTTTGGGCGCATGCGTGGCCACCGACCTGAGATAGTCCTGTTCCAAAACAGTATCATTGTCCATATAATAAGCATACAAGATCAGTCGGCTTTCAAAGTACCGGATGGTTCTGTAAATTGATGCAATCACTGGCATCAATTCACTGCACGAGCTAGGTTCACAGCCATCTAGTTTGGAGAATTGCATACCCACTTTGGTGAACATGATGTTACAGGGATCCACAAACAGCACAGCTTTGATGGGAGGCAAGACGTGGTTCAATGTTTTTCCCAACGCATGATAGAAGAGAAAGATGATTCTCTTGAGCGGGTGCAATTTCGTACCCATCAACAGTCTTTCACCGGGGTAGATTTTGAACCATTCGTACATCATGTCGAAAATGAGCGTGGGCGAAGTGAAGCGGATTGCTGAGTCACCCGACCCTTGGCTGAGATTGTTGAAGTGTTCATTGCACTGCTGAATCATGGGGATATAATATGTTTCAAGCTTTTCAAAGTACTTGTCAAGCTCATGACAGTTATGCATGAATAGAGAGTCTTTCAACACATTCTCCACGTCCAGGTCAAGGGCACTCGAGGGAGAGGACTTGACTGCCAACCGGTCCACAAAGCTTTTGTATGCTCTAAAGCTGTTCTTCAAGTCCCAAATCACTTCATAATTGTAGTCGGGACACACCGACATGTTGGAAAAATAATTGAGCATGCGGATCTCTTGCCGAATATTGCGTTCGGCCCGCTCCTGGGTCAGCACATTCAGCAAGATGTTTTTAAAAAGAATGAGTGTTCCTGACATCATCAACGAGAAGGTCTTGAAGCCCGTGGATGGGTTCATGTAACAAGCCCTGGCAGAGAAAAGCGACATTTTGGCCGGTTGCTCGGGGTTGAAACACGAGATAGATTTGCGGAGCTCCAGAATCACCTTTCCGTACGTCACGTACGACTTTTGCGTCAAGGTCTCCAAGTCATGGTTGTTATAGAAGAAGGAGAAAAAGTTACCCTCACTATTTTCGCTGGCATTGTCCCCAGGAGGAGTGGTGATGATATCTCCGCTGACCACTGCCTCCGATGCACGCATTAGGATATTGAGAGACTTATCAATGAAGTATAGGAAGAAGAGATCGAAACGAGTGGCTCTCAGGAACACTTCGAGCCAGTAATTGCGCGAGTCTCTTTCGAAGTAGATCGGCCGAACCACCGGCTTCTCACTGTCAACATGAGAGAGCAGCGAATTGCTCTTGCGGAGAAAGTGGTTGGGCTTGAAGTTGATCTTTAGGTCTGAAGGCACCTCCAAGCGCACGAAGGTCTTCTTAAGTTCGATGCAGTTCGGGAGCTTGCCCATGTTGGAGGCATGTTCTTGGAAGGGCCGTTTCTCCGCAAATTCAAGCCCCAAGTCGGGGACATGAAGGGAAGAAATCTGAGTGCCATTCGACCCACCTCCATTGGCCTCTGCTGTGGTTTGCGTCATCAAAAGTTCCGGGTACGTGAGGGTATCGCCGGAATTCCAGTCTCCAAGCAGAGTAGTCTCCAAGAGCTGTTCCATGGGATTTTTCAGATGCTGGTCGGGCCCCGCTAGCCCCGAAGCCACGTGGGAGAACACACGGGAGTACACTTTGGACCGAATATCCGAAGAGACTCTGGTGGAGCGGATCAAGTGAGAAGCCGGCTTTTCCCTGCGGTGCAGAGGTTTGAGCACCTGGTTTTTTGACACCTGGTTGTGAGGCGTTATAGGCGTATAGTGGCCCAATGAGGTAAGGTCAACAGGATTTGAGTACGTCTCTAAATACTCCGGACCAAGCGGGTCAAAGGCCAGGTCTGACTCAAAGGTCCCATCCGAAACACTATGTGGGTATATTTCAGGCACGTAGGGTGTCATCGGAGCCGGGTACCCCGGAAGTATCGGGAGCGGCAGGGCACTAGGAATAGGTGCCCCAAGATCGTACGCTACACTTCCAACAGCAGTGCAAGCGTGCTTGCGGCGGATATGCTCGAGCTTCTCGTGGGAAAAGTCAAGGTAGCCACATCGGAGGCCTTTCTTGATGCAGTTGGCACATACGGGAAGTTCTTCGCTGCACTTGATACGGTTGGATCTGCAGTTGGGACACCCGTCTTTGGAATTCTTATGGGTTCTTCGACTGCGGCGCTCGGTTTTAACGGGCTTGGCCATGGGTCTAGGGTTAGACAGACTGGGGTGTGTCTGGGGTGTACTTGGATTTAAGGGGGAGTATCTGGGGTAGAAGCAGGACCTGGGGGGAATGAGGATGAGGGGTACCTGGAGTGAGTGTCTTGGAGTATGGGAGAAGTAACGTCTTGAAAGTCTCAGTAGAATAAATAGGTTAGGTCCGGAAGGGAGGCAATTTAGGTTAATACAGGGGTTGAATTAAGTATGGAGTATTAATGGACCCAGGTGGAGGCGGAGTATGATGGAGGTGGAGTAAGAGATGGAGCCTGGGGACTTTTAGTGGAAGTTTACCTAGGCTATTATTGGATGAGTGTATTGCGATGCTATGGATGGGAAGGTGTGTCCAGGAATCTGAAACACGGCAGAGACAGGCGTCAAATATAGAGGTAAAAAGGTGGTGGTATCGAGGGGCACTCCTGACTGAGACAGTAGACAGCACACACGTATGGGCTTTGCTTGAGTTCTAGCGGCTCCTGCAGTTGTGTACTGAGGTCTGCGGTCTGGAAACGCTCGTGAAATTAGGAACTGCGCACGGGATACCACACCTGATGCGCACAGAGGCTTATCTTGATTTCCAAGATGGTTGCGGGTCCACGAGGGCGGGGGCTTTTTGAGGGCTCGATCTGAGGGCTTGTGCCGGGCTCTATGTACTCCTCCACCCATCTGTTTTGTAGCCTCGGCCTTTTAACCTCCTGTGTGTGGGTGGTGGTATCTGCCAGAAGAGCATTTAGAAACCTAACGTCTTCCTGTACTCGCGCTTTGCTCGTCTCTCGGCTCAGGTCCCATGCGAGCTCGCTGCAGGGCTCCGCACCGCATATGGCCCAACAAGTTTCTCGAACTTATATCTGACTATTACTCACATTCTTGCTCACTCACAGTGACTTCCATTCTGGCCCACTCTCATCATGTAAGCTCCGATTCATCTGCCTCTATTTTTTTTTTTTTTTTTGACCCTGACTTTGTGACTCTGTTATTAACCAGTCTCTCTGTCTTTTTATTTTATCACTCTATGCCTCTGTTTTCTGACTCCTCTGGCTGACTCCTCTCGTCGTGATATGCCCTGCTGTGGCTAGAGCTCGTAGTCCATGCTGAAACCGTCACCCTGCAAATCCGCCAAGTGCCGTACAGTAGGTCTTCCGTGCGGACAGTTCCACGGCTTCTCCAATGTTGACAAGTGCTGCACTACTCCCGACATCTTGGGCCGCGAGAGTGCCTGTCCAATCATGATGCTCAGCCGACACGCTCTCAGTGCAATCATCTTGTCCACTTTGGTGCACCGGACCGAAGATGTCTTTGATGTTCTTGATTTCTGGGAAAAATTTTCCTTCTGTGTTTTTGAATTCTGTGGGTTTTGCTTTGACGTCTCTGGAGTATTTGGTGGTTTTTCTTGCTTAAAGTCTCCACCATGCTCATGTAATTTATGCACCAATTCATGCATATCGCTATCATCAAAAACAATGTTCTTCAGTACCGGTACACCAACGAGTTGTACACGTCGCCCAGGCACGCCGTTTTCCAATTCCTGGAGAATGAAGCCATTTTTTTGGAGCAGCTCCAAATGTTGTAAAATCACCATCTCATCAATGGCCGAAAGTTCGAGCACTCGAGGTACTACCAATGGCTGCGCACGGAGCACCAAAGTATTCATGAGCATCTCATAGTTGTAGATCTCGTCCAGTGCATGCTGATCAACAATAAAAATCCGCTGGTCGTGCTTGACGATGATAAACCCAAAGTTGAATTGGCCGATCACTTTCATTTGCAAAAAATCCAGTTTCTTGATCTCCATGGCTCCGCTGAGATCATGCAAGTGCGCCATATGCTTGCACTCTGTAGGAGCTTGCTGGTTCTGTTGACTTGGACTAGGAATGCTTAGCAAAATACGCCGGCGTAGTTTGTGCAATTTGGGGTTTTTTCCTTGTGTTCTTGGCCGTTCACTAGAATCCTCTCCGTAGTCTACTTCTCTCTTTGCTGTTCTTGTACCTTCCTCAGAGCCAATAGTCACAGATGTCACGAGTGTGGTTTCGGTTGAAACCGCCTCCGAATCATCTCTAACTTCAGACACGAAAAGCTCTTGCGTTTCTGGTTCACTAGGATCTTCTGGAATATTCAGAGGAGCAATAAATTCTCGAATATGTGGAGGAACGGGAGAATCTGGAGGTAAATCTGCATCAGATAAGTCTTCAAAAGTGTCTATGGGAGCGTCATGTTCTAACTCACTTTTGGAAAACACAAAGGGCTCCGAGATTGCATCATTAGGTTCATCTGCATCCTGGGAATTATGGCTCAAGCTTTTGGTGATTCGCTGAGGGCTCGATAAGAGAGAATCTGGTTCATTGAAGGAATGAGCCAGAATGTGGGATATTTCCACATCCGCAACTAGATCTTCCAGTAATTTCCGTTGATTCCCAACTAATTCTTCATCGAATGCTTTTTCCCGGTGAAAATCTTCTTCCTGTTGATTCTCTTCTTGTTCGTTCTCCTCCTGTTCATTTTCTTTCTCCTGTTCCACTTGTTCGTCATCTCGTTCCCCTTCTCCACCTTCCTGTTTTTCTTCTACCTCTCCTTCGTCTTCCTCCAGCTCTTGGAAATGGTCAGAACCATGGGACTTGTTGCCTTGAAAAGTATCCAGAACCTCACTCCCCATTTCCACAACACCTACACGGCTCTTGGGAACATAGTTGTTGCGGTCATTGTAGAACGACGTGAGCTCCTCTCGGAACACCTCACATAGAACATCTTCGCACTGCATCATCACCAGGCGTTTATCTGGAGTAACATTGACGTCCACTAGCGAAGGGTCCAAGGTCAAATTGAGTACAAACACCGGCGACTGAGTGGCATTGAAAGACCGGTACACCTCGTTTGCTATCTTGGAAAGCCGTTTATGGGTCACAGGCCGCAGATTAATGCTGAAGAACTGTCGGTCAGTGGCCCCACGACCCATTCCAAAAGAGTAGTCGGAAATAAACCCTTTTACTGACAAAGACAAGCCCAGAGGCACGCTCTGCATGTTGAGTTTGAAGCGAGCATCTATGTTTTCAATGTGGAACTCAATTGGCACGAGCCCATGTGCTCCATTACTCCCATAGAGACTCACTAGCACATCCGGAACCGAAGCTCGAAGCCCCTGAGTTCCCAACACCATGGTCCTTTTTCCTGTATTCCCACTGATGTTGTAGAGCGTAAAGCGAATGTGGGGGTACGCCACGAGGTATGCCATCATCACCAGAAGCGCCTTGGAGTACTCCCGTTTGATGTGACGGACATAGTTTTTCTGCCTGACCGGCATCCCGTTGAAGATATCAGAAACAAGCACGGTGGTCCCTTTTTTCCCAGTCACTGAAGACTTCTGGTGACTGAGGGTCCCCATAGAGTCATACTCCAACACCGAAGCACGGGGATAGGATTTCTGGGAGCACGTGACTATGGATACACGGGCCATGGCACATAGAGAGCTCATAGCCTCGCCCCGAAACCCTAATGAAGTCATTGATTCCAAATCCTCAAAGCTGTGGAGTTTTGATGTATGGTGTTTAAGGCATATGGACAGGAAGTCCAGAGGGTCGATTCCAAATCCGTTATCCAGAACCTCCACAGAAACAGCACCGTAATTATTGAGCGTCACGTCAATCTTATCACTCTCTGCATCAATGGCATTATCAATCAACTCCTTGATTATGGCCGTGAGATCCACGATCACCTGGCCAGATGTGATCTTGGACGCATCCTGGTTGCTAATGGATTGAATGGGCATATGGATAAGTCATGAGTCAAAAAGTATTCAAACTTTAGCAATATATATATATATATATATAGAAATATAAATTAAATATATTTGTTTGTCTGTAGCTTTGGGTGTAGCTTTAGATGTAGCTTAGCTGTAGCTGTCTGGATGTGTGGTAGGAGACGCGTTATGTTCAAGTCCGCTGGTGCAGGACAACCCCAGACTCAGACTCAGACTCAGACTCAGGCAGTTCCCCACAACCAACACAAAGGGGTTTTAGGGCCAGGGCTCCTAATCTGAAGTACCTATATAAATTACTTTTCTTTTTGTAATACTCTTTATTATTATAAAATTTAGTCAATACTACTTGTATAGTACGTATGTTATATAGCAGAGTAGTACGTGTGCTATGGAGTGGTGAATAGAGTAGAGAATATACTAGAGTGACCAAATATCACTAGAGCAGAAACAAAGGGTACAGTTTTTATGATGATATATATCATATTCCAGTTTATTAGTCTAAAGTTATAGTGTAGTATAGTGTAGTATAGTGTAGTATAGTGTAGTATAGTGTAGTATAGTGTAGTATAGTGTAGTATAGTGTAGTATAGTTCAGTATTGTTAGATTCTTGTTGAACGTTTCGTACTAAGTTATCTATTTTGTTCGTTGATGATTCTTCAGATAGAGGGGCTAGTGCGATTCACATAACAATTGAAGAGAAACGTGTCACTGAAAAACTCTTCACCAGAACAATAGTGATGATTGTTCTGAAATCTTCAAAAACAGGCCATCATTGCGATGGCCGAACGCCGTGATACTGTGTTTCCAATATCACTTGTTAGGATGGGACAGAGAGATTTGTAATAGCTCCGTAGGTAGATTCACACTACGTATGGCGGATCTGACAAGTATAGAGTAGTAGTGTAGTATTGTGTACTTTAAGGGAATGACCACCGGGTGAATATGCATCAAGCCTAATACTACAATACAATAGTTCAATTCCTATTCATTAAATTCTACCTATCAAAAATCAGACATTTTTTATTATCTCAATTTCTTCAATTTTTTTTTTCTTTGGCTTGAATCCACTAGTACATTAGTTCATCCAAGCCCAAACACGGCTTCAAGCAGCCCACTATACTACTCATTATCACCCAACTCACTCATAGTATACCCACAATAAGGTAATTAAACTACTACTTCTACATTAAGTATCACCGTTTTGCTGAACACTAATCATATCAGCTTAACTACTTTGATTTGCACCCATTATGGTAGCACTATCCGGAGGAAGAATAAGCCTACATGAAGAGCTAATTATTTTGATACACAGTCTTCTTAAATGCTTCAAATTTTATTTAAGTAACGTAGATTCGTCATGGCCTATCACAAGAAACTATAGGTACCACCTACTCATACTTGGTGACTGCCTAAGTATTATTACCTCATACCTTATCACCCTATACTACCACATACTGCCTACTACTACAATACAGTACACTATAGTATAGTATACTACGTTATAATACATTATATGACACTGAAATAAATTTATCACCTTTACACTTTCACCCTACACTTCATGTTGGTAGCAGCTTTTGCAGGTGTGATTTGGCCATTAGTCGGGACGCGGTAGCTAATACACCCAACTGCTTCTCTACAGAAATGTTCAGTAGAACCATAGTCTTAAAATGATTATTTTCTTTACTAATCATCTCACCACCTTTTATTGTTTCCTACTACTTTATACCTTACCAACCTCTTACCCAATTATCTTACTAGTTACCAATTACTAGTCACCAGTTCCTACCCTATACCTTGTGTCACGTGCCCGGATCGCATGCGACAGGTTTCATTGCCGCAAATTACCACTCACTTACTACTCCTAATACTCATACCTATATCCAACCTAAATACTTAAGGAGCTCTGGATCCTAGAAAACTCTGAATACTTGGAGATCTCTAAATCTTCTGGACTGCATGGAGACCTTGACCGTTGAAAATGTCCTTCTCCAGCTCCGCGAGTTCTTGGTCATTTGGATCTCCCAGATTCTTTACCACAATCAAATCTACCCCGACAACATCTTCGAAAAAAAGATGTACTTGGACTTGATCATCTACGAGAGCCGTGCTCCCCCACTCTCCGATTACCTCACCCTGTTTGCCTCCCACATGGTGTCTGTATTGGTGCAGAAAGAAGGCGGAGGAAAGGTCCATGAGGTCATTGTGGTTGTCTATAAGGAGAGCAGCCTGCGTGTGGCCAAACGGTATGTGGTGAACTTCAGTCATTTCTTGGGGCTCGCCAATGAAATCTCCTCGTTGGATTTTCTTGTGAAGAAGGTTCCCGTCCACCTGGCCCAGCTCAACATCCCGGATCTCAACTGGAATAATCTCTACACCTACCTCCGAAGTCTTATGTTCTTCCATGTGGAAGAGCTTAAGCGGACACAGGAGCCGCCTAACAATGACTTTTTCTTTAAGTTGTTGCTTAATGTCGATGGGTCTGTGGACCTTTCATCGGAGCAGGCACAATGGGTGAAGTTGACCACGAAGCCCGACTCTAGACGAATCAAACATGTGGCCTTGGGCGAGGTGGAGCTCGGTTTCTTTTGTTTTGACATGCACAATGAGTACATTCTTTGAACCATAAGAACTCGTGGATTTTTGATGAGTGTTGTTATGTCAATTGCATGATGTTATGGTCAGTGGTAATATGGTGCATCAATAATAAGGATTATAACGATTTGCAATTCGGGATGTGATGGTCTGAAACTTACATGGATTAATGATGATGATTATGATGATTCACAAAACATGGAGTGCTATTAATATGGCCTACAATGCCATAACACGAGAAGATCATTGTTCATAACCACACCGTGAACATACCATGATATGATATAATATGATACTTTTCGGTTATAATTCCGGCTCTTCTTCCGGCTCTACTTCCCGGATGCTCTTCCCGGCTATAGTTTCTGGATTGGATAAGCTTATCTAAATGGGTTTTCTGTCCCGCATTGGTTTCGACTTAAGCCATTGTGCTCGCCCAATTCGGCAAGTGTCTAAAACTCCAGACGCACGGACACCCACTCATCTTTGCAGGCATAATAGCCAGGGCCTGCATCAAGGTACATCGAAAGATGAAAGAAATAATATTTAAGACGGCTTAACTTCCTTTCTTTCGTTTATTCTTCATCACTCAAACAATCATAATGGCCGCTCCTCAACAATCCTCCAAGAAATCTTCCGCTCCAAAGGACAACTTCTGGACGCTCAAGACCAAATACGGATGGTCGCCAGCCTGTGTCATTGCTTAAGCATAACTGTCGTGAGTTAGCTATGGTAACTCTCCGACTCCGCGTTGTTCTTAGAAATTCTAGAAGACATTTATACACTTTACACATAGATATTCTAATACATTAATACTCTTATTTCATATTTTAATGTTTGTGTAGATATGCATGTGTAGGTAGAGCCAATGGCTCGATGCAGACGTCTATGAGTCAGACGCTTAAATTTTATTGTGGAGTCCCATGAGGTTCTTCAAGTTCTCATACATGAAGTAACTGATGGAGACTGCGGGAGCCACCTTGGCAAGGTTGGGCACCAAGCCCTTGAACAAGCCTGGGGCTCCTTCTCTCTGGATTGTCTTCACAAACACGTCTTTGAAACCGTCGTATTTGTATGGATGTGCATATGTTCCTTGCGCCTGTAATCTGGTCCGCAAGAGATTGAGGGGGTACACCACAGTGGCTCCAAAAGTGCCTGAGAGTGCACCCAAGGACAAGATGATGGAATTGGGCAAACGGACCTGGTCCTCGGGGATGGATAATTTGGCGGCCTGACGCTTTATGAGCCAGTTCTTGATGGTGCTGAACGTTCCCAAGTCGAGTGCTGCATATGGAAAGATTCCACTGGTGCCCACCAAGATCCCCTTATAGAAGGCCCGGACTCCTCCCTCCTTGAACATGTTCTTGGCTGTTTCGATCAAGAGCGTGTTGCCCTTGACATGCAGATCGAGGTTGGAGCACTGGAGCCGGAACTTCAACGTGTCCAATGGATACACGGCAAACTGTGATACCACTCCTCCAACACCTCCTGCCAAGTACGTAGATACACGAGAAAGGTCCTTTGTATCAGAAACACCTTCAATTGTGGCCAAGGAACGTTTCGTGGCCTCGAAAGAACCAAACTTCATGGCCGATTCGGGAAACACCTTGAGCACATTAAGCCCGTTTCCAACGTAGAATGCCCGTAGCCCTCCCTGGAGGAAAATAGTGCGGGCAGCCTGGATGATTGGGGAACGGATGGTTCGCGTATGGAGACTTGTTGCCTCTGAAGGAGCAGCCTTTGCTTTCGCTCGAGCCAAGGCCAGACGTGCTTCCTCGATGACTTGACGAGAGGCCCCCAGGGCCACGTCCTGCATGATCTTCTCCTTGGAGTTCATTACCGTGGATGACAAGTCGGTTCTGGCAATAAGGAACACCTTTATACGGTCGAAAGGCGCCGTGCAAGTCCGGGACACGACTCCCGAAAGACCACCTGCAAGAAAAAAGCCAAACCCACTTAAAAATTGGTTGATCAATGTCACATCTCCATCAGAAGATAAGTCTAGTTCCTCGGCAATATATGAAAAGGCCGTTTTAATGCGTGAGCCATGGAGACGAGGCATCAAAAGCAAAAAGTCCCGGAACTCCTCGTACGAAATGTACCCGAGGTCATTTTGGTCGATTTGCTTGAATACACGGTCCACCGTATCTTCAGAAGGACTCAAGTTCAAGGTCTTCTTCAAGTAGTGAATAAAATCCGCCTTGGTCAATTTTCCATCATTATCCTGGTCGATTTTATGAAACCCCTTCAAAATCTGGTCGTCGGTTGTCGTAAGGTATAGCTTGAAGTCATTGAAATCAATCACCTTGTCCTTGTTATAGTCGAACGAGTGGAAGATCTTCTCCACCAAGTCGGGGTTTGTAGCCACTGGGTGATTAAGCGTCTTGATTGCTTTTTTAAAGTCGGTTAAGGTGATCTCCCCACTATTCTCAATGTCTAGCTTATGGAAGAGGTTTTTATAGTCGTGTGACGGGATGGGGTCCTGAGGCAGTATGCTCTGCCGAGAGTGCCGAGGCCTTTCCAGCAGGCCAGAGTCGTTGATACTATGCTCTGAGGCCATGGTGTATCAGACTATATTGGGCGGAAGCTTGAGTTGAACAGGAGTGGTGTTAACGTGTAGGGTATTTATTTTTTTCAATGTGGAGTAAGCGCTCTTCTGAGACTTGCCATTTGTCGAGGGTCACGTGATATGTTCCGAAGACTAACTCAAAAACTTTAAAATTGCCTACGGCTATATATTCGGTATGTTGACTCGGAAATTATTGCTCAATTATTAGGGACTGTATGTATATGTTTTCATTGTGCTGTATTATGAATAGCATTGTGGTTGTGGATGGAGGTACATTGTTATGCTGTAGCGAATCCGTGTCCGCTCATTGCTCCAGTAGCATGAGACTGGTGTGCAGTCCCAGTCAGGTCAAGTCGAATCAGTGTATAAATAATAGATACATATGTTCGATGTTCGGAAATGGATATTCAGAGCCATTCAAAAAATTGAAAAATGGAAAATTAGAGAAATTGGCATGAGACCAGTAGATGGCATAAGACCAGTAGACTGACATAGGCATAAGACACCAGTGACTGATATAAGAGAATACTAGACAAGGAACAGGCATATAAGTCATAATGGTCATATAAAAACAGTGAAGAGACCATTGAATAGTCATGGGTTAGTGGACTGAAGGCATTAGACCTGAAGACTACTAGCTCCTGGGTCACTATACCAGATTACAGACTGGAGTATTAGAGTGCTACACTAAATTAGACAAGTCTGGCTGGAAAACAGATGCTTGACTACCACCTTTATTACAGCCATATGAATTCATTATAACTAGACATTCAGACCAGGAGAAAATGGCCATAAGATAGACAGAATAGACAATGACTAGTATAGTAGTCTATTGGAATCTTGTGTAAATATGGAACTCATGTATTTTAGATTTTGGTGGATGTTTCAAATGAGTGAAAACTGAGTGAAAACTGAGTGATGATTCGGGCAAGTAACTCATGTGCTCGATACTTTAGTTCGTATGAAACTAATGCACTGGTAGGGTGACTAATGGATGGAACAGGAAACGGGTTCTTTGTTGTAAATGGTACTATAAATTAAATATTCAGAAATCATTTAAATTTTGAAACCTACGTCTTAAAAACACTACTTGATAAAAAAAACTACTTTTAAAAAAAAACTACTCCTAAAAATACTTCTAAAAATTCTTAATTGGGAGTATTGATGGATAGTACTAGAGAGATGCATGTGTGCGGTACACGGCTGTAATCGTGGGGTGAGCTTTTGGCTGAGAAAGTTGTTGACTGCGAAAAATCAGGAACCAAGAACAACTACATCAAAAAAAAAATAGCAACAGGTGCCAAAAATCCAACAAGGTCATTAATGTAGTAAAAATTTTAATACCATAGCATGGATTTCTTTAAATACGGAGACAATATCAGTCATGAGAGGTAGACGAGCTCTACAAGTAATTGGAGGTGAATTGGGGGTGAATTGGAGGTGAATTAGAGGAAGAATTGGAGTTCTGGTGGGTGCCACGAGGAGGTTGTACGACCTCACTTCCATTTACTAATTTGAAAGTTGATAAAGTTAAATCTTTAAGTACTAAATGGAACACCTTTCTTCCTTATAGCAATGAATTTATGACATCTTGTGCGGGAAATACCAATAGATCTAGTAAAGAATAGTGTACTCAACTAAGTCCCTTAGCAACCATGGGATTTTATATTTATTCGAAAGGGAAACAGAAAGAAACTTTTTTTTCTTAAGCTATTACAAGCTATAAAATATAATTCTTTACCAAGTATATTTGATCTAAAAAATCTCTCCCTAGTCTATGTTGTACTTAATGTAATATAATAATTTAGTCATTCGAAAATAGACATGTTAGTCTATAAGTTTGGTCCATTCAGTGTCATCTTGGTGTCTCACTTCTGTACCAATGATCCAGCATAATAGTCATTCAATTGATAAATCCAGTAGAATGCCACAGCATCAGTGATGTAATCTAGTCACATTCCAGTCACATTCTAGTAATTCTGGGCCAGTCTCTCAGTAGTCTCAGAGTCTCTCAGTATCGTTTAAAGTCTAGTACTTATTCAGTAACATTCAGTCACATAGTCCATAAAGTTTCTAATTGGTGTCCATCTTGCTTCAAGTATTGTCCGTTTAAATATTGTCCGTCTTGCTTCTGAGAACCCCACCTTGTACTAAGTACTATGCTAGCCAGAACAAATCCTCCGAAACGTTCCCCAAAAGATCCTTTATCTTCAAGAAAATCGTGTCCAACTCCTTGGTGATGGTGGATGTCACCAACAAATACGAGTAGAGCAACACATAGTCTTCATTGGTCAAGTCCACCTTGGACGCACTGGTCTGCGTGCGAAACTCCGATAATTTCAAGAGGAGTCTGTCCTTGGCATGTTCTGTGGAGGCTGGTTTGGTGGGTAGTGGAAACCCAAGCGCTATGGCACTTGCAATCATGTAAAACGTTAGGAAAATACGCTGCTCGAGCTCCTCTCGCTCGCTTTTAATGTACTCCAACACATACTCTTCGTTTGGCACGAGCGCAGGGTCCACTTCGATCATCAACTGGAGATTCAGAAACGCATCCAAGATGGATGACGTGCTCTTTAAGAGCTTCTCGTAGATATCTGTCGGAAATTGTCCCTTGAGTCGGAATTCTAGAGGTGCCTGTTTGCATAGTGTCTGACACTCGATCAAGAGTTTGCGGGTTTCACTATAATCCTTCAAGCCCGTAAGCCGACACCCTTCACTGGAATTGTTGTAGTCCATAGGATCGCTATTCCACACCACTCCCATTCGAAGCCATAAGATTGTGAGCCCTGACTTCAACCGGGACCGTGCACTGTTGCGGAGGAAGACGTTGGCCACCACCAAGGCCCATATGATTCCAATGGAAACTGAAAGAAACCGGTGCACGGCGATTTCTCCCACTATAGGTCGGTCTCCACCTTCTTTCCCGTCTTCGGAGTCGTTCAGAGCCATACTGTAGGAATAAAGGGCCGTCAAGTTGTAGGCAAGCAAAATGAACCGGCCATAAGCATTATTGCTTTTCCAATAGATAATAATGTAGAAACACGGCAACGAAAGAAGGAAGCCCGTGGAAGCCAAAACAATGGTGTTCGCATCGGATATGAGCCATGCGATATAGGCTAAAAACGCCCCGAGAAACGTGCCCAAAAACCGCCATTTCACCGTCATATTGGTAGCTCCAAGCGACTTGCTCATCATAATACAGTATATTGCCAAGGTCCATTCGAGCCTATAGTCGACGAAAAAGCTCTTTGTTTGGGGTAGAAATGCAAACACTGAGATACAGAAGGCACCCACGCCAACGCGAATACCGAATTGCACGTCTGTGCGTTTGAAAACACTCAAAAAACGCCAAAGTCTAAGTCTTAGACTTTCCTTTTGAACTGTTCTGGGGAGTCCAGGGTCCAGGGTCGAGATTGGTCTCAACTGAAGCTTGAGCTCATGCAAAGCATCCACGAAACTGGCTTCAAGCCGGGAATTTCTCTTGCTGGGATTAGTGGGTGCGGAGCACCAGAACTTCATCCATTTCCACGACCTGGAGTGTTCCTTAGCCACAATCTCAAACTCCTCTGTAAGTTGCAAGAACCGGATCAACTGCCGGCCGTAAAGAGCCATCAAAGAAGTAAAGTTTCCACAACACGCAGTAACTTCCTCCTGATCAGTTTTAAAATCAAGCGAATTCGTTTCAAAGATCTTTTGCGAGTAAAGCTTGTCGAAAGACTGAACCTGTTTTGTTTCAAATAATTCAATAGCCTTGTGCAATGAGTTCTGGTAATTGGACGACTTGGCAAAGAAACTTTGGTTGACATCATTAACAAATGTCTTCTCAAAAGGTACCTGAGCCATCACCTCCTTCACAGTAAACACTAGCGACTTGACGGAGGGAGCCAAGTAGTACACGAACAAGTCAAAGAGCTGGGTGGAGTAGACTGCATGGCAGTCGACTTCCGTTTCCTGGCCCGAGTCCTGGAATGATAAAGACCCTAAGTTCTCTACCAGCTCCGAAACTGCCACTTGTTGGCGACTTTCACGGGTGGTCACGCTCCTGGAGTCCAGCTCGTAGGTGGAGTCGGGTCGAGGTTCAATGTTATCCTCTCGAAGAACCTGGCCTTGCATTTCACACGAGGACCGCAAGGCATGCAAATGCTCCATCAAGGAGTTGGTTGCATCCACTATATCGCAATACAGGGCGTACTCATCCTCTTTTCCTACCAAGAAAAGCTCGTACCGGGCTTCCTCCAAGTTCTTGGTCAATTCAGCACTCTTTTTGCGGAGCAGAGCAAAAACTGTACTATCTTTAGCTGTGATCTTCTCGCCATGAAGAAACCGATGGGTCACCACGGAAACTAACGACGACATGATGTTGAAGGAGTCATTGAGCGAATGACGTAGCTGATTCACGGCACTCTTGGGCCACAACACATAGCAGATCACCACCGAAACCATAGCTCCAGTGATAACAACACGAGACGTGGAGAACAACCGCATCATGGGAATAGTATTGGAGTTCAACGAACCTTCTTTGACGATGCACGTGACTAACGAGATAGATGCCAATGAACATGCCGTATTGAACGTATCTCTATTGACCTTCTGTTTCATAAATGCAATGACTCCCAAGCCTATCGATGATACCACAAGGTCGATCGTATAAGAAACCTCATCCTCGCCCACATTAAAGTAATAACTTGACACCGTCCTGCAGGCTAACGATAGGCTGAAGGTGAACAGTAGTGATAAAAGGACAAACAACACCAGCTGGTGCATGGATCCTTTTGTTCTTGCTGGATGAAAATAAACGGCCGTTGTAGCAGCCACGTGTTTCGAATCGGTATTTCCTAAAAAGGTACTGAACGGCGAGTAATACACCCCTAAGGATGCTATCAAGTAGGCCACAGCACACTTCAATACGTTGCGAGTGACTTGGCCATGCAAAATAGTTTTCACTTCATGTTTATATTTTTGCACTCGTTGTCCTAGTGTCAAGGGTTTCTGTGCTCCGCTGTAGGAGTCGGGTTCGGAGTCGAGAATGGTGCTATCATTGAAGCTCTCGAACTCGGTGTTGAAGAATGAGTCGCTGCGGGATACTTTTTTGCCGGAATGGGCCAAGATCACAGAACTCAGTTTGGCCAACTGTCGGGCCCGCATGAGCGGAGTTTCCCGAACCTCGCAGTCGAGTAGGCTAGTGTTTTCATTGGGTAGAGCCATGTTCGGGAATGAGTAGTAGGCGAGAATGTGAGTGTACATGTCACGTGACCAAGCCGATCCACCAGACTCCACCTTTTTCTTTACTAAGCTCTTTGAAGATCCAAGTTTTTGAACAGTTTTTTTTTTTTTTTTTTTCCGTAAGTTCATTTGCTTCTCCTTCACCTACTTCACCTTCACCTTTCCCTACTTGGATGCTACAGTTAGTCATTATTCGTTCTATTATACGGGCGACACGCGCCTCGTAAGCGTTTCAATCGTTAGTTGCCCAACCCTCTGGGGCGAGGGCCAAGAAGAAAGGCATTTTGGAATTATTAGTCTTCTTGGTTGATCTCACTCTAAACCTTACTCCTCGTCTCCGTAGCCCACAATATCCTTGAAGAGCTGGGCGCATGGCACTGAGGCCCCGAGCTTGGCACACAACAAGAAGACTCCGCTCAACTTGCGGTGCAACGAGTAAGTTTCTTCAGGAGGTGGCGACAACCGCTGGTTCAACATTAAGCCGATGTTGTCACGCACACGGTCGGTGATTGTTTGTTTGCTGAAAGAAAAGAGCTTGGAATGTTCGTTAGGCACGAAAGCCTCTCCCAACACCATCACCAGGTCCACGTGGGCCTTGGTCATCAGAGGTGACTCTAAGCCTGTTAAGTAGCCCAAGATTTTGGAGTACTTTTCCACAGCCTTGCGGTCGCCTCTCACTGCAGCACGCAACACCTCCACATAGTTGTCAACAAAGGTTTCGTTGAAGTCTCGAGCAGCACCAAAGTCAAGAAGCTCGATTTTTTTTGTGTCGTCATTGTATAAGAAGTTGGCCCAGTTGGGGTCCGTTTGCATGAATTTGAATTCTTTGAGCTCCTTCAAGCAAAGGCGCATGATATTGGTGGCGATCCAGTTCTTTGTTTCCTGGTCCCAGTTGCCCTTGACAATCTCCGTACCTTTCATTTTCTCCATGGTCAAGACGTGCTCTCCACACATGTTGTGAATGACACGAGGTACTTCGAACACCGGGTCGTCTTTCAACAACTCCCGGAACCGGATCAAGTTCTGGGCCTCTCGGATATAGTCACACTCCCATTTAAGCTCCACGCGCGCATTTGCTATGGTTTTATCGAGGAAGAGACCTGGAGGTAAAATGGACAGGGCAGTCAAGAGCAAAAGAAGGTTGTTCAAGTCAGAGTCGATGGAGTCTGCAACACCGGGGTATTGCACCTTGACCACCACAGGAGTCAAGTTTTCAGTCACAGCATCGTGTACCTGGCCAATGGAAGCAGCAGCAAAAGGGACGTCCTGGAACAGCGTAAAGTTGCGAGAGCGCCATTCCAGGCCCAACTCGGCCAGCATCACCTTTTCCAACTGCAGGAGTGGCATGTAGTGGGCCAGGTTCTGCACACGCAATAAGATCTGCTGAATTTCAGCAGGCAAAAGCGACAGGTCTTGGAAAGAGAGCATCTGGCCCACTTTCAAAGCAGCGCCTCTCATCTGCGAGAACTTGCGGGCCATGCGCTCGATATTGGACGGACTAAGGAAAAGACTCTTGAGAGAAATATCGCTCTTGTTACCCAGAGCATATTGTTTGAGGCCATGGGAAGCGGCACTGAGGCCCATTCCAGCGGCTAACGAGCCGTAGTGGAAGATTCTGGCCAACCGTGTGGTAGGAACCACGCTCTGCGACATGACAAACTCAGGGCTATCCTTCAAGCCAATAGTCTTTGGCTTCAACTTAGCCTTGGACTTTTTCTTCTTGTGTTTCACTTGGTCCTCAACAAACACGGTCTTGGTGGCGTAGTGACGAGTCTGCAAAACCGAGCCCAAAGGGTTTGGCCCTCTCGAGGCTTTAAGCCCCACGTTTTGGAGGCCGTTCTGGAGCCCCAGGTTGTGAAGCCCCAGAGATGGTTGCATCTGAACCTTTACACCGGCTCGGCCCCTTTGAGCGACATTTTGTAGCGAGTCCCACATCTTGGTGTTGGGATCATGGGCCTTGAGCAGACCGGATATGAAAGAACTGGTATACCATGAGCAGGCATCGTGTAGCAAGACGTTAAACGAGCGGCTGGCTACGGAACCTGCAGCCGAAGCCACAACCGCTGCTTCATAAAGAGATTTTCCGAAAGACATCAACGTGGAAGAACGCAGAGGAGGAGAAAGAAGAAAAGCGTGAGTGGTTCTAGTGGGGGAGCGTGTAGCAGAAGATGCGACTTCGCACAGGCGGAGAAAAAGAAAGAATGAAAGAATGAAGCGAAAAAAAGCGACACGGCTCGATGCAACGCACGGCGGCCCGCATCCCAGGGCCCATGGGCAGACAGAGTCTAGAAAGGGAGACCAGAGTGGGGGAGGAGAGGCAATAAAGATAAATATAAATATAAATATGAAACGTGGTGGGGGGACCCTGTGATCCGACACAAACATAAACATAAACATAAACACAAACACAAAAAGGTTTTTGTGAACGGTGGCAAATTGGTTAAATGTATAAATAGTAGTGGTGCTTCTGCCAGTGGTGGGTGTTTTTTGGCGGTGCTTGTTTCTTGCCTGTCTACGATTGTCTATAGATTATAATTGTCTCTTGAGCGCACAATACAATAGGCGCACCATAGATTGGGCGCACCATAGATTGGGCGCACCATAAGATTGGGCGCTCACTCTTTAGATTGGGCGCTCGCTCTATAGATTTGGGCGCACTTGCCGAAGTCGGCCGTTCGCAGAATACTCAAGAAACATGACATATATTGAGTCAGGAATAACACAGGAATAACTATAAAATACCTGGAATAACTGGAATAATTTTGGATATACTGCTGGATATACTGTTGGATATACTGTTGGGTATACTGCAGACTCATTTCAATAGTATATTAATCCTGCATGGTTTTAACTTTTTACTAGGGTTTCTATAAACACTTCTCTTTGGTCGTGGTGGTGGTGGTGAGCGTTGTGGTTGGACGGACTTCCTTAGTGCACTTTGCTCTGAGGCGCACGGGCTCACAACCCCCCCCCCCCCCGCAACTATTATATTGGCGCAGGCAGTGCTAGTGCAGCGTTACGAGCGTGTGCCGCGGGGTAATGGAGGACTGCAACACGTGCGCACTCTCTTATCTACCTTGGGCTTGCATGTAGATAATTATCTTTTCTATGACTAATACTCCACTATTCTATTGCTATTGAAATCTTGCCCGGACTGCACACAGTTACCCCGACTTTTAAACAAATCTAGGAGTAAATTATATCGACCTAAATTATACTGACCTAAATTATACTAACCTAAAACTTACCTGAAACTACTTGAAACTACTTGGAGTTGTTTGGTGTACTGGACTTCCCCAGTGCACTAAGTAATCCGAGGTCTGATCCGCAGTAACCTCTAGCCTTCTAAAATTAAAACAAAATCTGCACTCACTATAATCCTAGTTGCACTATATTGGGCTGTACTACACTACTATATCACACTACACTATTACACTTAACTACTACACTGCACTAACTATACTACTACACGATACTATACTTGCTAGTTTCGTTAGCATGTTTATTACCTACACTTCAAATTTCTCGGGCTCTCTTAGAGTCACCTTGGCTTATGTCTAAATATACTATTCCTCTTTTACAAGTTTACGAAGAGAGTTCGAAGACTCAGTTGTCTTCCTCAAACCCTTTTCCCTTCGTTTCCTTCCTGCTACTGACACTTTCATAGGCCAAGTCGAAAATTCTAGCAATACTTTACTATACACTTACTATACACTTACTATACACTTACTATACACTTACTATACACTTACTATACACTTACTATACACTTACTATACACTTACGATAGATTCTTATTAATGACTATACACTGTAGTATTACTATAGACCACGAAATAGATAAGGGTTAAGGTTTCATGTCCTGGGTCTTGAGTAATCTTCGACTACTTATCCGTCATCACTATAACCACAAGCCGTTTTGACCCTTTTTATACCCTCCAAATTCATTCTGTAACTACGGTTCTTTTTGAATTAAATGAAATGTGAAATACAATTATTTTTGGATTAGATGAAAATTCCATATACGTCCATGGAGTTAGTCATGTGATTATGAATATTCATTAAACACATTTATTGTTGCATGCTGTGACCACGTCTTAGAGAAACTATGGGTAACGCCTTCATATAGTTTTTCAAGGTGTTCGATTTCCGATCCAACCACAATATTATGTTCTACTACTTAATATACTGTACTATAATGTATTATCCGACTATGCTGTAAACTACTATACACTGTACTCTACTGTAACTCATAATGTGTCATTTGGGACCTTTAAGCTGTCACACTACGAAAATTAGAAAACCCAAGAATCTGTATGCACTTTAATGGATCTGATCAGATCTAGAAAAGAGACTATGGTACATTATACTTGCTCTTCATTCTTTTTTTGGGCGTAGATATTTGGTCATTGGGAGATCATTTCCGAACCAGCACAAAACAAGTGTACACATCCGAAGTCTGGCTCAAACCACAAGCATTAGTATATAAAGGTAGTTTTCATTGCAGACAGTAGTTCTTCAATACAGCAGTTCTTCGAGACAGCAGTTCTTAGATACAGTGGTATGATAATGTAAAGTGAATGTTGGCAGAGTGGTATGAATAAGCAGGCTCAGAATGGTGCTTTCGGCCAAGGCCAGTAGTAAGTAATTATTAGTCAACCAAACAAGGTAGTAAGTAGTAGGTAGTTAGTAGTAAGTAAATAGGGTGAGAGGGTATTGAAAGTTTTGCATGTGGAAAAAAGAGGCACAACTAGAGTATTGCTTAGAGCCCATAAAGCCCATAGAGTTCTCTTTAAGTGAGAATTTGTTGCTTTCTACTCTAGGCAATGGATCTTTGGTGAGTTCCCGTTGCCAAGGAAAGTATGAACGATACTATGTACTCAAATTAAAGGCAGTAGAGCTAGAGTAGTAGTAGTAGTAGTAGTAGTAGTAGTAGTAGTAGTAGTAGTAGTAGTAGTAGTAGTAGTAGTAGTAGTAGTAATAGTAGTAGTAGTAGTAGTAGTAGTAGTAGTAGTAATAGTAGTAGTAGTAGTAATAGTAGTAGTAGTAGTAATAGTAGTAGTAGTAGTAGTAGTAGTAATAGTAGTAGTAGTAGTAATAGTAGTAGTAGTAGTAATAGTAATAGTAGTAGTAGTAGTAATAGTAGTAGTAGTAGTAATAGTAGTAGTAGTAGTAATAGTAGTAGTAGTGGTGGTGGTGGTATTTGGGTAATCATACAAATGGTATCAAGAAGATTATTGAGTCCGGGGTACGTGATAAAAACCTTTTCTTCTAGTCTTATTCGGAAGGTGTGAGGGTACCACAGTCTCAGTAAGGTACATCAGTATCTAATATGAAGTGTATGAAGTAGCAAAGATTGAAGCAAAGGAAAGGAGACTGGAAAATTTTCACTATGTGAGCTGACCATATCCTTATGATAAGGCTGGATAAATAGTGTGAGTTAATACCATGGTAGTAGTTAACGACACTGCGACTTGTCACCGTGGGAAACCACGATAGTAAATAGGTAATATTTGAGGTGGGACAGTCAGTTAAGTTACCAGTAGTCGTGTAGTGATACTTCATATAGTACTTCATAAAGATATTTCTAGAGATATTCCTAGAGTATCGATCGGGGAAATCTTCCTGTAGTAGGACTTGCAGTTACCACAGGGAAGACCCTGGACCCATTCACTAAATATTTCTACATTGGAGCATTTGCAACAAGCACGCTCAACAAGAACCCCGCAACAAGCATGTCGAAATGTGTTAGTGTCAGTTTTTGCATTGCTCCATTGGAATCGGCTTGGTTTAATAACGCCTTTGTCCCGTTGACCAACAAAGCTTTCCTGAGGTTCATCAATAAGAAAATGTGGTACAAAATCAAAGCTTTTTTGCCCAAGAAATTCATGCACTGGGAGTAGTGAAGTAAGTATTCAGAAGTTGTTAGATCCACTATAGGTAGTGTACTACCTATAGTTACAATATGGAGCCTACGATGTCTGATTCTAGTCGTGTCTAGTACAAATGCCGTGACGGCATTTGATTGTTGTAAGGACATCATGAAACCAAGGCCCTCTTTCGAACATTCCAGAACATTGCTTCCCATTGTTCTGGTGGAGAGTTTTTCGATGCCACGTTTCTCTCAAAGTTATATAAACCACTGCGGTTCCTCTCTCGAGGAACCATCAACGAATAGAAGAGTTTAAGACAACATACGTTATAAAGAACATAACAGAAGTAGTAAAATGAGTCTCAGTATAAGAGTAGGCATGGTGGGTCTAGCAAAGCTAATCTACCAATCTACCAATCTAAAAATAAGACAATTACTATAATAAGAAAAAATAATATAAATAAAATATTGTTAGACTTTTGTTGTGACTTTATGTACTAAGTTATCTTTATTTGTTGATAGTTCCTCAAAAAGAGGAATCTGAGCTGCTTTTTCAGTGTTTTTAAGAGTTAGGGTGGCTACGGAATAACTCCTTAGAAATCATTATTCTAACTCACCTCAGGCCATCCTGGTACTCCGTACAATAAAGGCTAAATAGGAGGCTAAATAGGAGGCTGTATAGAAGACTGAATAGAAGGCTAAATAGGAGGCTGAGTAGAAGACTGAATAGAAGGCTGAATAGAAGGCTGTGTAGAAAGCCCTTAACAATGGTCATTGTTAGTATCAGACAAAGAGGTTTCACAACACCTCAATAGGTGGATCATTACCTATGGTGGATCTAACAGACATACTAAAAATCATATAAATAAAATAATGAAAATAATACATACCCAAAAAAAAAAAAAAAAAAAAAAAAAAAAAAAAAAAAAAAAAAAAAAAAAAAAAAAAAAAAAAAAAAAAAAAAAAAAAAAAAAAAAAAAAAAAAAAAAAAAAAAAAAAAAAAAAAAAAAAAAAAAAAAAAAAAAAAAAAAAAAAAAAAAAAAAAAAAAAAAAAAAAAAAAAAAAAAAAAAAAAAAAAAAAAAAAAAAAAAAAAAAAAAAAAAAAAAAAAAAAAAAAAAAAAAAAAAAAAAAAAAAAAAAAAAAAAAAAAAAAAAAAAAAAAAAAAAAAAAAAAAAAAAAAAAAAAAAAAAAAAAAAAAAAAAAAAAAAAAAAAAAAAAAAAAAAAAAAAAAAAAAAAAAAAAAAAAAAAAAAAAAAAAAAAAAAAAAAAAAAAAAAAAAAAAAAAAAAAAAAAAAAAAAAAAAAAAAAAAAAAAAAAAAAAAAAAAAAAAAAAAAAAAAAAAAAAAAAAAAAAAAAAAAAAAAAAAAAAAAAAAAAAAAAAAAAAAAAAAAAAAAAAAAAAAAAAAAAAAAAAAAAAAAAAAAAAAAAAAAAAAAAAAAAAAAAAAAAAAAAAAAAAAAAAAAAAAAAAAAAAAAAAAAAAAAAAAAAAAAAAAAAAAAAAAAAAACCCAAAAAAAAAAAAAAAAAAAAAAATACAAATTAGAAATAATATAAATAAGAAATAATATAAATAAGACAAATACGAATTGCAAGTTCAAAGAATGAATTAAATGGTGGTGTGCGACAGATGTCACTAGTATAATTAGTTCTCATCCCACAGTCAAGTGAATACACTACACTACACTATGTTGAGAATGTGCATACACTCTCTGGTAGGTTGGAATTGTTATGACATTGGCCTCTAATAATTCTCTCAAGTATGGAGTATCGG